>CAWVNZ010002154.1:0-100588 GCA_963930735.1 Dioctria linearis
CAATTAAAATTTGCGACAGTATAAAATAAAATTTTGAAAAATTTACTATAGAAAAGGCAATCCCTGGCGGATTTAAAATTTGCGACAGTATAAAATTATTTTTTGTAAAATTTACTGTAGAAAAGGCAATCCCTGGTGCAATTAAAATTTGCGACAGTAAAAAATTATTTTTTGAAAAATTTACTGTAGAAAAGGCAATCCCTGGCGTAACTAAAATTTGCGACAGTAGAAAATTATTTTTTGAAAAATTTACTGTAGAAAAGGCAATCACTGGGTAATTAAAATTTGCGACAGTAAAAAATTATTTTTTGAAAAATTTACTGTACAAAAGGCAATTCCTGGCCTAATTACAATTTGCGACAGTAAAAAATTATTTTTTGCAAAACTTACTATAGAAAAGGCAATCCCTGGCGCAATTAAAATTTGCGACATTAAAAAATTATTTTTTGCATAATTTACTATAGAAAATGCAATACATGGCGTAATTAAAATTTGCGACAGTAAAAAATTATTTTTTGAAAAATTTACTATAGAAAAGGCAATCCCTGGCGCAATTAAAATTTGCGACAGTATAAAATTATTTTTTGAAAAATTTATTATAGAAAAGGCAATCCCTGGCGCAATTAAAATTTGCGACAGTATAAAATTAAATTTTGAAAAATTTACTATAGAAAAGGCAATCCCTGGCGGTTTAAAATTTGCGAAAGTATAAAATTATTTTTTGTAAAATTTACTGTAGAAAAGGCAATCCCTGGCGCAATTAAAATTTGCGACAGTAAAACATTATTTTTTTCCAAAATTTACTATAGAAAAAGCAATCCCTGGCGCAATTAAAATTTGCGACAGTAAAAAATTAATTTGTGAAAAATTTACTATAGGAAAGGCAATCTCTGGCGCAATTAAAATTTGCGACAGTAAAAAATTATTTTTTGAAAAATTTACTGTAGAAAAGGCAATCCCTGGCGCAATAAAAATTTGCGACAGTAGAAAACTATTTTTTGAAAAATTTACTGTAGAAAAGGCAATCCCTGGCGCAATTAAAATTTGCGACAGTAAAAAATTATTTTTTGAATAATTTACTATAGAAAAGGCAATCCCTGGCGGATTTAAAATTTGCGACAGAAAAAAATTAATTTTTGAAAAATTTACTGTAGAAAAGGCAATCCCTGGCGCAATTAAAATTTTCGACAGTAAAAAATTATTTTTTGCAAAATTTAATATAGAAAAGGCAATCCCTGGCGCAATTAAAATTTGCGACAGCATAAAATTATTTTTTGAATAATTTACTATAGAAAAGGCAATCCCTGGCGCTATTAAAATTTGCGACAGTAAAAAATTATTTTTTGAAAAGTTTACTGTAGAACAGGAAATCCCTGGCGCAATTAAAATTTGCGACAGTAAAAAATTATTTTTTTTGCAAAATTTACTATAGAAAAGCAATCCCTGGCGGATTTAAAATTTGCGACAGTAAAAAATTAATTTTTGAAAAATTTAATATAGAAAAGGCAATCCCTGGCGTATTTAAAATTTGCGACAGTAAAAAATTAATTTTTTAAAAATTTACTATAGAAAAGGCAATCCCTGGCGTAATTAAAATTTGCGACAGTAAAAAATTAATTTTTGAAAAATTTACTGTAGAAAAGGCAATCCCTGGCGCAATTAAAATTTGCGACAGTAAAAAATTATTTTTTGAATAATTTACTATAGAAAAGGCAATCCCTGGCGCATTAAAATTTGCGACAGTAAAAAATTATTTTTTGAAAAATTTACTGTAGAAAAGGCACTCCCTGGCGCAATTAAAATTTGCGACAGTAAAAAATTATTTTTTGGCAAAATTTACTATAGAAAAGCAATCCCTGGCGAATTTAAAATTTGCGACAGTAAAAAATAATTTTTTGAAAAATTTACTATAGAAGAGGCAATCCCTAGCGCAATTAAAATTTGCGACAGTAAAAAATTGTTTTTTGAAAAATTTACTATAGAAAAGGCAATCCCTGGCGGATTTAAAATTTGCGACAGTAAAAAATTAATTTTTGAAAAATTTACTATAGAAAAGGCAATCCCTGGCGTAATTAAAATTTGCGACAGTAAAAAATTAGTTTTTGAATAATTTACTATAGAAATGGCAATCCCTGGCGGATTTAAAATTTGCGGCAGTAAAAAATTAATTTTTGAAAAATTTACTATAGAAAACGCAATCCCTGGCGTATTTAAAATTTGCGACAGTAAAAAATTAATTTGTGAAAAATTTACTATAGAAAAGGCAATCCCTGGCGTAATTAAAATTTGCGACAGTAAAAAATTATTTTTTGAAAAATTTACTGTAGAAAAGGCAATCCCTGGCGTATTTAAAATTTGCGACAGTATAAAATTAATTTTTGAAAAATTTACAATAGAAAAGGCAATCCCTGGCGTATTTAAAATTTGCGACAGTAAAAAATTAATTTGTGAAAAATTTACTATAGAAAAGGCAATCCCTGGCGTAATTAAAATTTGCGACAGTAAACAATTATTTTTTGAAAAATTTACTATAGAAAAGGCAATCCCTGGCGCAATTAAAATTTGCGACAGTAAAAAATTAGTTTTTGAAAAATTTACTATAGAAAAGGCAATCCCTGGCGGAATTAAAATTTGCGACAGTAAAAAATTATTTTTTGAAAAATTTACTATAGAAATGGCAATCCCTGGCGCAATTAAAATTTGCGACAGTATAAAATTAAATTTTGAAAAATTTACTGTAGAAAAGGCAAATCCTGACGCAATTAAAATTTGCGACAGTAAAAAATTATTTTTTGAATAATTTACTGTAGAAAAGGCAATCCCTGGCGCATTTAAAATTTGCGACAGCATAAAATTATTTTTTGAATAATTTACTATAGAAAATGCAATCCCTGGCGCAATTAAAATTTGCGACATTAAAAAAATAATTTTTTGAAAAATTTACTGTAGAAAAGGCAATCCCTGGCGCAATTCAAATTTGCGACAGTAAAAAATTATTTTTTTTGCAAAATTTACTATAGAAAAGCAATCCCTTGCGGATTTAAAATTTGCGACAGTAAAAAATTAATTTTTGAAAAATTTACTGTAGAAAAGGCAATCCCTGGCGCAATTAAAATTTTTGCGACAGTAAAAAATTATTTTTTGAATAATTTACTATAGAAAAGGCAATCCAGGGCGCATTAAAATTTGCGACAGTAAAAAATTATTTTTTGAAAAATTTACTGTAGAAAAGGCAATCCCTGGCGCAATTAAAATTTGCGACAGTAAAAAATTATTTTTTTGCAAAATTTACTATAGAAAAGGAATCCCTGGCGGATTTAAAATTTGCGACAGTAAAAAATTATTTTTTGCAAAATTTACATTAGAAGAGGCAATCCCTGGCGCAATTAAAATTTGCGACAGTAAAAAATCATTTTTTGAAAAATTTACTGTAGAAAAGGCAATACCTGGCGCAATTAAAATTTGCGACAGTAAAAAATTATTTTTTGCAACAATTAATATAGAAAAGGCAATCCCTGGCGGAATTAAAATTTGCGACAGTAGAAAATTATTTTTTGAAAAATTAACTGTAGAAAAGGCAATCCCTGGCGTAATTAAAATTTGCGACAGTAAAAAATTATTTTTGAAAAAGTTACTGTAGAAAAGGCAATCCCTGGTGCAATTAAAATATGCGACAGTAAAATATTATTTTTTTGCAAAATTACTATAGAAAAGGCAATCCCTGGCGCGATTAAAATTTGCGACAGTAAAAAATTATTTTTTGCAAAATTTACTATAGAAAAGGTAATCCCTGTCGCAATTAAAATTTGCGACAGTAAAAATTTTTTTTTTGAAAAATTTACTGTAGAAAAGGCAATCCCTGGCGCAATTAAAATTTACGACAGTAAAAAATAATTTTTTGAAAAATTTACTGTAGAAAAGGCAATCCCTGGCGTAATTAAAATTTGCGACGGTAAAAAATTAGTTTTTGAAAAATTTACTATAGAAAAGGCAATCCCTGGCGCAATTAAAATTTGCGACAGTAAAAAATTATTTTTTGAAAAATTTACTATAGAAATGGCAATCCCTGGCGCAATTAAAATTTGCGACAGTATAAAATTAAATTTGAAAAATTTACTGTAGAAAAGGCAAATCCTGACGCAATAAAATTTGCGACAGTAAAAAATTATTTTTTGAATAATTTACTGTAGAAAAGGCAATCCCTGGGGCAATTAAAACTTGCGACAGTAAAAAATTAATTTTTGAAAATTTACAATAGAAAAGGCAATCCCTGGCGCAATTAAATTTGCGACAGTAAAAAATTCTTTTTTGAATAATTTACTATAGAAAAGGCAATCCCTGGCGCAATTAAAATTTGCGACAGTAAAAAATTATTTTTTGAAAAATTTACTGTAGAAAAGGCAATCCCTGGCGCAATTAAAATTTGAGACAGTAAAAAATTATTTTTTTTGCAAAATTTACTATAGAAGAGGCAATCCCTGGCGCAATTAAAATTTGCGACAGTAAAAAATTATTTTTTGAAAAATTTACTGTAGAAAAGGCAATAACTGGCGCAATTAAAATTTGCGACAGTAAAAAATTATTTTTTTGCAAAATTTAATATAGAAAAGGCAATCCCTGGCGGAATTAAAATTTGCGACAGTAGAAAATTATTTTTTGAAAAATTTACTGTAGAAAAGGCAATCCCTGGCGTAATTAAAATTTGCGACAGTAAAAAATTATTTTTTGAAAAAGTTACTGTAGAAAAGGCAATCCCTGGCGTAATTAAAATTTGCGACAGTAAAAAATAATTTTTTGAAAAATTTACTGTAGAAAAGGCAATCCCTGGCGCAATTAAAATTTGCGACAGTATAAAATTATTTTTGAAAATTTACTATAGAAAAGGCAATCCCTGGCGCAATTAAAATTTGCGACAGTATAAAATAAAATTTTGAAAAATTTACTATAGAAAAGGCAATCCCTGGCGGATTTAAAATTTGCGACAGTATAAAATTATTTTTTGTAAAATTTACTGTAGAAAAGGCAATCCCTGGCGCAATTAAAATTTGCGACAGTAAAAAATTATTTTTTGAAAAATTTACTGTAGAAAAGGCAATCCCTGGCGAAACTAAAATTTGCGACAGTAAAAAATTATTTTTGAATAATTTACTATAGAAAAGGCAATCCCTGGCGGATTTAAAATTTGCGACAGTACAAAATTAATTTTTGAAAAATTTACTATAGAAAAGGCAATCCCTGGCGTAATTAAAATTTGCGACAGTAAAAAATTAGTTTTTGAATAATTTACTATAGAAAAGGCAATCCCTGGCGAATTTAAAATTTGCGACTGTAAAAAATTAATTTTAGAAAAATTTACTACAGAAAACGCAATCCCTGGCGTATTTAAAATTTGCGACAGTAAAAAATTAATTTGTGAAAATTTACTATAGAAAAGGCAATCCCTGGCGTAATTAAAATTTGCGACAGTAAAAAATTATTTTTTGAAAAATTTACTGTAGAAAAGGCAATCCCTGGCGTATTTAAAATTTGCGACAGTATAAAATTAATTTTTGAAAAATTTACTATAGAAAAGGCAATCCCTGGCGTATTTAAAATTTGCGACAGTAAAAATTAATTTGTGAAAAATTTACTATAGAAAAGGCAATCCCTGGCGTAATTAAAATTTGCGACAGTAAAAAATTATTTTTTGAAAAATTTACTATAGAAAAGGCAATCCCTGGCGGATTTAAAATTTGCGACAGTAAAAAATTAATTTGTGAAAAATTTACTATAGAAAGGCAATCCCTGGCGTAATTAAAATTTGCGACAGTGAAAAATTAATTTTTGAAAAATTTACTGTAGAAAAGGCAATCCCTGGCGCAATTAAAATTTGCGACAGTAAAAAATTATATTTGAAAAATTTACTATAGAAAAGGCAATCCCTGGCGCAATTAAAATTTGCGACAGTAAAAAATTATTTTTTGAAAAATTTACTGTAGAAAAGGCAATCCCTGACGCAATTAAAATTTGCGACAGTAAAAAATTAATTTTTGAAACATTTACTATAGAAAAGGCAATCCCTGGCGGATTTAAAATTTGCGACAGTAAAAAATTAATTTGTGAAAAATTTACTATAGAAAGGCAATCCCTGGCGTAATTAAAATTTGCGACAGTGAAAAATTAATTTTTGAAAAATTTACTGTAGAAAAGGCAATCCCTGGCGCAATTAAAATTTGCGACAGTAAAAAATTAAATTTTGAAAAATTTACTATAGAAAAGGCAATCCCTGGCGGATTTAAAATTTGCGACAGTATAAAATTATTTTTTGTAAAATTTACTGTAGAAAAGGCAATCCCTGGCGCAATTAAAATTTGCGACAGTAAAAAATTATTTTTTGAATAATTTACTATAGAAAAGGCAATCCCTGGCGTAATTAAAATTTGCGACTGTATAAAATTATTTTTTCTAAAATTTACTGTAGAAAGGGCAATCCCTGGCGCAATTAAATTTTGCGACAGTAAAAAATTATTTTTTGAATAATTTACTTTAGAAAAGGCAATCCCTGGCGCAATTAAAATTTGAGACAGTAGAAAATTATTTTTGAAAAATTTACTGTAGAAAAGGCAATCCCTGGCGGATTTAAAATTTGCGACAGTATAAAATTATTTTCTGTAAAATTTACTGTAGAAAAGCCAATCCCTGGCGCAATTAAAATTTGCGACAGTAAAAAATTATTTTTTGAAAAATTTATTGTAGAAAAGGCAATCCCTGGCGTAACTAAAATTTGCGACAGTATAAAATTAATTTTTGAAAAATTTACTATAGAAAAGGCAATCCCTGGCGTATTTAAAATTTGCGACAGTAAAAAATTAATTTGTGAAAAATTTACTATAGAAAAGGCAATCCCTGGCGTAATTAAAATTTGCGACAGTATAAAATTAAATTTTGAAAAATTTACTGTAGAAAAGGCAAATCCTGACGCAATTAAAATTTGCGACAGTAAAAAATTATTTTTTGAATAATTTACTGTAGAAAAGGCAATCCCTGGCGCAATTAAAACTTGCGACAGTAAAAAATTAATTTTTGAAAAATTTACTATAGAAAAGGCAATCCCTGGCGCAATTAAAATTTGCGACAGTAAAAAATTATTTTTTGAATAATTTACTATAGAAAAGGCAATCCCTGGCGCAATTAAAATTTGCGACAGTAAAAAATTAGTTTTTGAAAAATTTACTATAGAAAAGGCAATCCCTGGCGGAATTAAATTTGCGACAGTAAAAAATTATTTTTTGAAAAATTTACTATAGAAATGGCAATCCCTGGCGCAATTAAAATTTGCGACAGTATAAAATTAAATTTTGAAAAATTTACTGTAGAAAAGGCAAATCCTGACGCAATTAAAATTTGCGACAGTAAAAAATTATTTTTTGAATAATTTACTGTAGAAAAGGCAATCCCTGGCGCAATTAAAACTTGCGACAGTAAAAAATTAATTTTTGAAAAATTTACTATAGAAAAGGCAATCCCTGGCGCAATTAAAATTTGCGACAGTAAAAAATTATTTTTTGAATAATTTACTATAGAAAAGGCAATCCCTGGCGCAATTAAAATTTGCGACAGTAAAAAATTATTTTTTGAAAAATTTACTGTAGAAAAGGCAATCCCTGGCGCAATTAAAATTTGAGACAGTAAAAAATTATTTTTTTGCAAAATTTACTATAGAAAAGGCAATCACTGGCGCAATTAAAATTTGCGACAGCTTAAATTATTTTTGAATAATTTACTATAGAAAATGCAATCCCTGGCGCAATTAAAATTTGCGACATTAAAAAAATAATTTTTTGAATAATTTACTGTAGAAAAGGCAATCCCTGGCGCAATTCAAATTTGCGACAGTAAAAAATTATTTTTTTTGCAAAATTTACTATAGAAAAGCAATCCCTTGCGGATTTAAAATTTGCGACAGTAAAAAATTAATTTTTGAAAAATTTAATATAGAAAATTCAATCCCTGGCGTAATTAAAATTTGCGACAGTAAAAAATTAATTTTTGAAAAATTTACTGTAGAAAAGGCAATCCCTGGCGCAATTAAAATTTGCGACAGTAAAAAATTATTTTTTGAATAATTTACTATAGAAAAGGCAATCCCGGGCGCATTAAATTTTGCGACAGAAAAAAATTATTTTTTGAAAAATTTACTGTAGAAAAGGCAATCCCTGGCGCAATTAAAATTTGCGACAGTAAAAAATTATTTTTTTGCAAAATTTACTATAGAAAAGCAATCCCTGGCGGATTTAAAATTTGCGACAGTAAAAAATTATTTTTTGCAAAATTTACTATAGAAGAGGCAATCCCTGGTGCAATTAAAATTTGCGACAGTAAAAAATTATTTTTTGAAAAATTTACTATAGAAAAGGCAATCCCTGGCGCAATTAAAATTTGCGACAATAAAAATTTTTTTTTTGAAAAATTTACTGTAGAAAAGGCAATCCCTGGCGCAATTAAAATTTGCGACAGTAAAAAATAATTTTTTGAAAAATTTACTGTAGAAAAGGCAATCCCTGGCGCAATTAAAATTTGCGACGGTAAAAAACTAGTTTTTGAAAAATTTACTATAGAAAAGGCAATCCCTGGCGCAATTAAAATTTGCGACAGTAAAAAATTATTTTTTGAAAAATTTACTATAGAAATGGCAATCCCTGGCGCAATTAAAATTTGCGACAGTATAAAATTAAATTTTGAAAAATTTACTGTAGAAAAGGCAAATCCTGACGCAATTAAAATTTGCGACAGTAAAAAATTATTTTTTGAATAATTTACTGTAGAAAAGGCAATCCCTGGGGCAATTAAAACTTGCGAGAGTAAAAAATTAATTTTTGAAAAATTTACTATAGAAAAGGCAATCCCTGGCGCAATTAAAATTTGCGACAGTAAAAAATTCTTTTTTGAATAATTTACTATAGAAAAGGCAATCCCTGGCGCAATTAAAATTTGCGACAGTAAAAAATTATTTTTTGAAAAATTTACTGTAGAAAAGGCAATACCTGGCGCAATTAAAATTTGCGACAGTAAAAAATTATTTTTTTGCAAAATTTAATATAGAAAAGGCAATCCCTGGCGGAATTAAAATTTGCGACAGTAGAAAATTATTTTTTGAAAAATTTACTGTAGAAAAGGCAATCCCTGGCGTAATTAAAATTTGCGACAGTAAAAAATTATTTTTTGAAAAAGTTACTGTAGAAAAGGCAATCCCTGGCGTAATTAAAATTTGCGACAGTAAAAAATAATTTTTTGAAAAATTTACTGTAGAAAAGGCAATCCCTGGCGCAATTAACATTTGCGACAGTGAAAAATTAATTTTTGAAAAATTTACTATAGAAAAGGCAATCCCTGGTGCAATTAAAATTTGCGACAGTAAAAAATTATTTTTTGAAAAATTTACTGTAGAAAAGGCAATCCCTGGCGCAATTAAAATTTGCGACAATAAAAAATTATTTTTTTTGCAAAATTTACTATAGAAAAGGCAATCCCTGGCGCGATTAAAATTTGCGACAGTAAAAAATTATTTTTTGAAAAATTTACTATAGAAAAGGCAATCCCTGGCGCAATTAAAATTTGCGACAGTAAAAAATTTTTTTTTTGAAAAATTTACTGTAGAAAAGGCAATTCCTGGCGCAATTAAAATTTGCGACAGTAAAAAATTATTTTTTGAATAATTTACTATAGAAAAGGTAATCCCTGGCGTAATTAAAATTTGCGACAGTATAAAATTGTTTTTTCTAAAATTTACTGTAGAAAGGGCAATCCCTGACGCAATTAAATTTTGCGACAATAAAAAATTATTTTTTGAATAATTTACTGTAGAAAAGGCAATCCCTGGCGCGATTAAAATTTGCGACAGTAAAAAATTATTTTTTGAAAAATTTACTATAGAAAAGGCAATCCCTGGCGCAATTAAAATTTGCGACAGTAAAAAATTTTTTTTTTGAAAAATTTACTGTAGAAAAGGCAATTCCTGGCGCAATTAAAATTTGCGACAGTAAAAAATTATTTTTTTGTAAAATTTACTATAGAAAAGGCAATCCCTGGCGCAATTAAAATTTGCGACAGTAAAAAATTATTTTTTGAATAATTTACTATAGAAAAGGCAATCCCTGGAGCAATTAAAATTTGCGACAGTAAAAAATTAAATTTTGAAAAATTTACTATAGAAAAGGCAATCCCTGGCGGATTTAAAATTTGCGACAGTATAAAATTATTTTTTGTAAAATTTACTGTAGAAAAGGCAATCCCTGGCGCAATTAAAATTTGCGACAGTAAAAAATTATTTTTTGAATAATTTACTATAGAAAAGGTAATCCCTGGCGTAATTAAAATTTGCGACAGTATAAAATTATTTTTTCTAAAATTAACTGTAGAAAGGGCAATCCCTGACGCAATTAAATTTTGCGACAGTAAAAAATTATTTTTTGAATAATTTACTGTAGAAAAGGCAATCCCTGGCGCAATTAAAATTTGCGACAGTAGAAAATTATTTTTTGCAAAATTTACTGTACAAAAGGCAATCCCTGGCGCAATTAAAATTTGCGACAGTAAAAAATTATTTTTTGAATAATTTACTATAGAAAAGGCAATCCCTGGCGCAATTAAAATTTGCGACAGTATAAAATTATTTTTTGAAAAATTTACTGTAGAAAAGGCAATCCCTGGCGTAACTAAAATTTGCGACAGTAAAAAATTATTTTTTGAATAATTTACTATAGAAAAGGCAATCCCTGGCGGATTTAAAATTTGCGACAGTAAAAAATTAATTTTTGAAAAATTTACTATAGAAAAGGCAATCCCTGGCGTAATTAAAATTTGCGACAGTAAAAAATTAGTTTTTGAATAATTTACTATAGAAAAGGCAATCCCTGGCGGATTTAAAATTTGCGACAGTAAAAAATTAATTTTAGAAAAATTTACTACAGAAAACGCAATCTCTGGCGTATTTAAAATTTGCGACAGTAAAAAATTAATTTGTGAAAAATTTACTATAGAAAAGGCAATCCCTGGCGTAATTAATATTTGCGACAGTAAAAAATTATTTTTTGAAAAATTTACTGTAGAAAAGGCAATCCCTGGCGTATTTAAAATTTGCGACAGTATAAAATTAATTTTTGAAAAATTTACTATAGAAAAGGCAATCCCTGGCGTATTTAAAATTTGCGACAGTAAAAAATTAATTTGTGAAAAATTTACTATAGAAAAGGCAATCCCTGGCGTAATTAAAATTTGCGACAGTAAAAAATTATTTTTTGAAAAATTTACTATAGAAAAGGCAATCCCTGGTGCAATTAAAATTTGCCACAGTAAAAAATTAAATTTTGAAAAATTTACTATAGAAAAGGCAATCCCTGGCGTAATTAAAATTTGCGAGAGTAAAAAATTATATTTTGAAAAATTTACTATACAAAAGGCAATCCCTGGCGCAATTAAAATTTGCGACAGTAAAAAATTATTTTTTGAAAAATTTACTGTAGAAAAGGCAATCCCTGACGCAATTAAAATTTGCGACAGTAAAAAATTAATTTTTGAAACATTTACTATAGAAAAGGCAATCCCTGGCGGATTTAAAATTTGCGACAGTAAAAAATTAATTTGTGAAAAATTTACTATAGAAAGGGAATCCGTGGCGTAATTAAAATTTGCGACAGTGAAAAATTATTTTTTGAAAAATTTACTGTAGAAAAGGCAATCCCTGGCGCAATTAAAATTTGCGACAGTAAAAAATTAAATTTTGAAAAATTTACTATAGAAAAGGCAATCCCTGGCGGATTTAAAATTTGCGACAGTATAAAATTATTTTTTGTAAAATTTACTGTAGAAAAGGCAATCCCTGGCGCAATTAAAATTTGCGACAGTAAAAAATTATTTTTTGAATAATTTACTATAGAAAAGGCAATCCCTGTCGTAATTAAAATTTGCGACTGTATAAAATTATTTTTTCTAAAATTTACTGTAGAAAGGGCAATCCCTGGCGCAATTAAATTTTGCGACAGTAAAAAATTATTTTTTGAATAATTTACTGTATAAAAGGCAATCCCTGGCGCAATTAAAATTTGCGACAGTAGAAAATTATTTTTGAAAAATTTACTGTAGAAAAGGCAATCCCTGGCGGATTTAAAATTTGCGACAGTATAAAATTATTTTCTGTAAAATTTACTGTAGAAAAGGCAATCCCTGGCGCAATTAAAATTTGCGACAGTAAAAAATTATTTTTTGAAAAATTTATTCTAGAAAAGGCAATCCCTGGCGTAACTAAAATTTGCGACAGTAGAAAATTATTTTTTGAAAAATTTACTGTAGAAAAGGCAATCCCTGGGTAATTAAAATTTGCGACAGTAAAAAATTATTTTTTTGCAAAATTTAATATAGAAAAGGCAATCCCTGGCGGAATTAAAATTTGCGACAGTAGAAAATTATTTTTTGAAAAATTTACAGTAGAAAAGGCAATCCCTGGCGTAATTAAAATTTGCGACAGTAAAAAATTATTTTTTGAAAAAGTTTCTGTAGAAAAGGCAATCCCTGGCGTAATTAAAATTTGCGACAGTAAAAAATAATTTTTTGAAAAATTTACTGTAGAAAAGGCAATCCCTGGTGCAATTAAAATTTGCGTCAGTGAAAAATTAATTTTTGAAAAATTTACTATAGAAAAGGCAATCCCTGGTGCAATTAAAATTTGCGACAGTAAAAAATTATTTTTTGAAAAATTTACTGTAGAAAAGGCAATCCCTGGCGCAATTAAAATTTGCGACAATAAAAAATTATTTTTTTGCAAAATTTACTATAGAAAAGGCAATCCCTGGCGGATTTAAAATTTGCGACAGTATAAAATTATTTTTTGTAAAATTTACTGTAGAAAAGGCAATCCCTGGCGCAATTAAAATTTGCGACAGTAAAAAATTATTTTTTGAAAAATTTACTGTAGAAAAGGCAATCCCTGGCGTAACTAAAATTTGCGACAGTAAAAATTATTTTTTGAATAATTTACTATAGAAAAGGCAATCCCTGGCGGATTTAAAATTTGCGACAGTAAAAAATTAATTTTTGAAAAATTTACTATAGAAAAGGCAATCCCTGGCGTAATTAAAATTTGCGACAGTAAAAAATTAGTTTTTGAATAATTTACTATAGAAAAGGCAATCCCTGGCGGATTTAAAATTTGCGACAGTAAAAAATTAATTTTAGAAAAATTTACTACAGAAAACGCAATCCCTGGCGTATTTAAAATTTGCGACAGTAAAAAATTAATTTGTGAAAAATTCACTATAGAAAAGGCAATCCCTGGCGTAATTAATATTTGCGACAGTAAAAAATTATTTTTTGAAAAATTTACTGTAGAAAAGGCAATCCCTGGCGTATTTAAAATTTGCGACAGTATAAAATTAATTTTTGAAAAATTTACTATAGAAAAGGCAATCCCTGGCGTATTTAAAATTTGCGACAGTAAAAAATTAATTTGTGAAAAATTTACTATAGAAAAGGCAATCCCTGGCGTAATTAAAATTTGCGACAGTAAAAAATTATTTTTTGAAAAATTTACTATAGAAAAGGCAATCCCTGGTGCAATTAAAATTTGCCACAGTAAAAAATTAAATTTTGAAAAATTTACTATAGAAAAGGCAATCCCTGGCGTAATTAAAATTTGCGAAAGTAAAAAATTATATTTTGAAAAATTTACTATACAAAAGGCAATCCCTGGCGCAATTAAAATTTGCGACAGTAAAAAATTATTTTTTGAAAAATTTACTGTAGAAAAGGCAATCCCTGACGCAATTAAAATTTGCGACAGTAAAAAATTAATTTTTGAAACATTTACTATAGAAAAGGCAATCCCTGGCGGATTTAAAATTTGCGACAGTAAAAAATTAATTTGTGAAAAATTTACTATAGAAAGGCAATCCGTGGCGTAATTAAAATTTGCGACAGTGAAAAATTATTTTTTGAAAAATTTACTGTAGAAAAGGCAATCCCTGGCGCAATTAAAATTTGCGACAGTAAAAAATTAAATTTTGAAAAATTTACTATAGAAAAGGTAATCCCTGGCGGATTTAAAATTTGCGACAGTATAAAATTATTTTTTGTAAAATTTACTGTAGAAAAGGCAATCCCTGGCGCAATTAAAATTTGCGACAGTAAAAAATTATTTTTTGAATAATTTACTATGGAAAAGGCAATCCCTGGCGTAATTAAAATTTGCGACTGTATAAAATTATTTTTTCTAAAATTTACTGTAGAAAGGGCAATCCCTGGCGCAATTAAATTTTGCGACAGTAAAAAATTATTTTTTGAATAATTTACTGTATAAAAGGCAATCCCTGGCGCAATTAAAATTTGCGACAGTAGAAAATTATTTTTGAAAAATTTACTGTAGAAAAGGCAATCCCTGGCGGATTTAAAATTTGCGACAGTATAAAATTATTTTCTGTAAAATTTACTGTAGAAAAGGCAATCCCTGGCGCAATTAAAATTTGCGACAGTAAAAAATTATTTTTGAAAAATTTATTCTAGAAAAGGCAATCCCTGGCGTAACTAAAATTTGCGACAGTAGAAAATTATTTTTTGAAAAATTTACTGTAGAAAAGGCAATCCCTGGGTAATTAAAATTTGCGACAGTAAAAAATTATTTTTTGAAAAATTTACTGTAGAAAAGGCAATCCCCCCTGGCGTAATTAAAATTTGCGAAAGTAAAAAATTAATTTGTGAACAATTTACTGTAGAAAAGTCAATCCCTGGCGGATTTGAAATTTGCGACAGTAAAAAATTAATTTTTGAAAAATTTACTATAGAAAAGGCAATCCTTGGCGCAATTAAAATTTGCGAGATTAAAAAATTATTTTTTGAAAAATTTACTATAGAAAAGGCAATCCCTGGCGCACTTAAAATTTGCGACAGTAAAAAAGTATTTTTTGAAAAATTTACTGTAGAAAAGGCAATACCTGGCGCAATTAAAATTTGCGACAGGCAAAATTTAATATAGAAAAGGCAATCCCTGGCGCAATTAAAATTTGCGACAGTAAAAAAGTATTTTTTGAAAAATTTACTGTAGAAAAGGCAATCCCTGGGGCAATTAAAATTTGCGACAGTAAAAAATTATTTTTTGAAAAATTTACTGTAGAAAAGGCAATACCTGGCGCAATTAAAATTTGCGACAGTAAAAAATTATTTTTTTGCAAAATTTAATATAGAAAAGACAATCCCTGGCGCAATTAAAATTTGCGACAGTAGAAAATTATTTTTTGAAAAATTTACTGTAGAAAAGGCAATCCCTGGCGTAATTAAAATTTGCGACAGTAAAGAATTATTTTTTGAAAAAGTTACTGTAGAAAAGGCAATCCCTGGCGTAATTAAAATTTGCGACAGTAAAAAATAATTTTTTGAAAAATTTACTGTAGAAAAGGCAATCCCTGGCGCAATTAAAATTTGCGACAGTAAAAAATTAATTTTTGAAAAATTTACTATAGAAAAGGCAATCCCTGGCGCAATTAAAATTTGCGACAGTAAAAAATTATTTTTTGAAAAATTTACTATAGAAAAGGCAATCCCTGGCGCAATTAAAATTTGCGACAATAAAAAATTATTTTTTTGCAAAATTTACTATAGAAAAGGCAATCCCTGGCGCGATTAAAATTTGCGACAGTAAAAAATTATTTTTTGCAAAATTTACTATAGAAAAGGCAATCCCTGGCGCAATTAAAATTTGCGACAGTAAAAAATTTTTTTTTTTAAAAATTTACTGTAGAAAAGGCAATTCCTGGCGCAATTAAAATTTGCGACAGTAAAAAATTATTTTGTTGTAAAATTTACTATAGAAAAGGCAATCCCTGGCGCAATTAAAATTTGCGACAGTAAAAAATTATTTTTTGAATAATTTACTATAGAAAAGGCAATCCCTGGCGCAATTAAAATTTGCGACAGTAAAAAATTAAATTTTGAAAAATTTACTATAGAAAAGGCAATCCCTGGCGGATTTAAAATTTGCGACAGTATAACATTATTTTTTGTAAAATTTACTGTAGAAAAGGCAATCCCTGGCGTATTTAAAATTTGCGACAGTAAAAAATTAATTTGTGAAAAATTTACTATAGAAAAGGCAATCCCTGGCGTAATTAAAATTTGCGACAGTAAAAAATTATTTTTTGAAAAATTTACTATAGAAAAGGCAATCCCTGGTGCAATTAAAATTTGCCACAGTAAAAAATTAAATTTTGAAAAATTTACTATAGAAAAGGCAATCCCTGGCGTAATTAAAATTTGCGACAGTAAAAAATTATATTTTGAAAAATTTACTATACAAAAGGCAATCCCTGGCGCAATTAAAATTTGCGACAGTAGAAAATTATTTTTGAAAAATTTACTGTAGAAAAGGCAATCCCTGGCGGATTTAAAATTTGCGACAGTATAAAATTATTTTCTGTAAAATTTACTGTAGAAAGGGCAATCCCTGGGTAATTAAAATTTGGCGACAGTAAAAAATTATTTTTTGAAAAAATTTACTGTAGAAAATGCAATCCCTGGCGCAATTAAAATTTGCGACAGTAAAAAAAGTATTTTTTGAAAAATTTACTGTAGAAAAGGCAATACCTGGCGCAATTAAAATTTGCGACAGGCAAAATTTAATATAGAAAAGGCAATCCCTGGCGCAATTAAAATTTGCGACAGTAAAAAAGTATTTTTTGAAAAATTTACTGTAGAAAAGGCAATCCCTGGGGCAATTAAAATTTGCGACAGTAAAAAATTATTTTTTGAATAATTTACTGTAGAAAAGGCAATCCCTGGGGCAATTAAAACTTGCGACAGTAAAAAATTAATTTTTGAAAAATTTACTATAGAAAAGGCAATCCCTGGCGCAATTAAAATTTGCGACAGTAAAAAATTCTTTTTTGAATAATTTACTATAGAAAAGGCAATCCCTGGCGCAATTAAAATTTGCGACAGTAAAAAATTATTTTTTGAAAAATTTACTGTAGAAAAGGCAATCCCTGGCGCAATTAAAATTTGAGACAGTAAAAAATTATTTTTTTCCAAAATTTACTATAGAAGAGGCAATCCCTGGCGCAATTAAAATTTGCGACAGTAAAAAATTATTTTTTGAAAAATTTACTGTAGAAAAGGCAATACCTGGCGCAATTAAAATTTGCGACAGTAAAAAATTATTTTTTTGCAAAATTTAATATAGAAAAAGACAATCCCTGGCGGAATTAAAATTTGCGACAGTAGAAAATTATTTTTTGAAAAATTTACTGTAGAAAAGGCAATCCCTGGCGTAATTAAAATTTGCGACAGTAAAGAATTATTTTTTGAAAAAGTTACTGTAGAAAAGGCAATCCCTGGCGTAATTAAAATTTGCGACAGTAAAAAAATAATTTTTTGAAAAATTTACTGTAGAAAAGGCAATCCCTGGCGCAATTAAAATTTGCGACCGTAAAAAATTAATTTTTGAAAAATTTACTATAGAAAAGGCAATCCCTGGCGCAATTAAAATTTGCGACAGTAAAAAATTATTTTTTGAAAAATTTACTGTAGAAAAGGCAATCCCTGGCGCAATTAAAATTTGCGACAATAAAAAATTATTTTTTTGCAAAATTTACTATAGAAAAGGCAATCCCTGGCGCGATTAAATTTGCGACAGTAAAAAATTATTTTTTGCAAAATTTACTATAGAAAAGGCAATCCCTGGCGCAATTAAAATTTGCGACAGTAAAAAATTTTTTTTTTGAAAAATTTACTGTAGAAAAGGCAATTCCTGGCGCAATTAAAATTTGCGACAGTAAAAAATTATTTTTTGTAAAATTTACTATAGAAAAGGCAATCCCTGGCGCAATTAAAATTTGCGACAGTAAAAAATTATTTTTTGAATAATTTACTATAGAAATGGCAATCCCTGGCGCAATTAAAATTTGCGACAGTAAAAAATTAAATTTTGAAAAATTTACTATAGAAAAGGCAATCCCTGGCGGATTTAAAATTTGCGACAGCATAAAATTATTTTTTGTAAAATTTACTGTAGAAAAGGCAATCCCTGGCGCAATTAAAATTTGCGACAGTAAAAAATTTTTTTGAATAATTTACTATAGAAAAGGCAATCCCTGGCGTAATTAAAATTTGCGACGGTATAAAATTATTTTTTCTAAAATTTACTGTAGAAAGGGCAATCCCTGACGCAATTAAATTTTGCGACATTAAAAAATTATTTTTTGAATAATTTACTGTAGAAAAGGCAATCCCTGGCGCAATTAAAATTTGCGACAGTAGAGAATTATTTTTTGCAAAATTTACTGTACAAAAGGCAATCCCTGGCGCAATTAAAATTTGCGACAGTAAAAAATTATTTTTTGAATAATTTACTATAGAAAAGGCAATCCCTGGCGCAGTTAAAATTTGCGACAGTAAAAAATTATTTTTTTGCACTATTTACTATAGAAAGGGCAATCCCTGGCGCAATTAAAATTTGCGACAGTATAAAATTATTTTTTGAAAAATTTACTATAGAAAAGGCAATCCCTGGCGCAATTAAAATTTGCGACAGTATAAAATAAAATGTTGAAAAATTTACTATAGAAAAGGCAATCCCTGACGGATTTAAAATTTGCGGCAGTATAAAATTATTTTTTGTAAAATTTACTGTAGAAAAGGCAATCCTTGGCGCAATTAAAATTTGCGACAGTAAAAAATTATTTTTGAAAAATTTACTGTAGAAAAGGCAATCCCTGGCGTAACTAAAATTTGCGACAGTAAAAAATTATTTTTTTGAATAATTTACTATAGAAAAGGCAATCCCTGGCGGATTTAAAATTTGCGACAGTAAAAAATTAATTTTTGAAAAATTTACTATAGAAAAGGCAATCCCTGGCGTAATTAAAATTTGCGACAGTAAAAAATTAGTTTTTGAATAATTTACTATAGAAAAGGCAATCCCTGGCGGATTTAAAATTTGCGACAGTAAAAAATTAATTTTAGAAAAATTTACTACAGAAAACGCAATCCCTGGCGTATTTAAAATTTGCGACAGTAAAAAATTAATTTGTGAAAAATTTACTATAGAAAAGGCAATCCCTGGCGTAATTAATATTTGCGACAGTAAAAAATTATTTTTTGAAAAATTTACTGTAGAAAAGGCAATCCCTGGCGTATTTAAAATTTGCGACAGTATAAAATTAATTTTTGAAAAATTTACTAAAGAAAAGGCAATCCCTGGCGTATTTAAAATTTGCGACAGTAAAAAATTAATTTGTGAAAAATTTACTATAGAAAAGGCAATCCCTGGCGTAATTAAAATTTGCGACAGTAAAAAATTATTTTTTGAAAAATTTACTATAGAAAAGGCAATCCCTGGCGCAATTAAAATTTGCCACAGTAAAAAATTAAATTTTGAAAAATTTACTATAGAAAAGGCAATCCCTGGCGTAATTAAAATTTGCGACAGTAAAAAATTATATTTTGAAAAATTTACTATACAAAAGGCAATCCCTGGCGCAATTAAAATTTGCGACAGTAAAAAATTATTTTTTGAAAAATTTACTGTAGAAAAGGCAATCCCTGACGCAATTAAAATTTGCGACAGTAAAAAATTAATATTTGAAACATTTACTATAGAAAAGGCAATCCCTGGCGGATTTAAAATTTGCGACAGTAAAAAATTAATTTGTGAAAAATTTACTATAGAAAGGCAATCCCTGGCGTAATTAAAATTTGCGACAGTGAAAAATTATTTTTTGAAAAATTTACTGTAGAAAAGGCAATCCCTGGCGCAATTAAAATTTGCCACAGTAAAAAATTAAATTTTGAAAAATTTACTATAGAAAAGGCAATCCCTGGCGTAATTAAAATTTGCGACAGTAAAAAATTATATTTTGAAAAATTTACTATACAAAAGGCAATCTCTGGCGCAATTAAAATTTGCGACAGTATAAAATTAAATTTTGAAAAATTTACTATAAAAAAGGCAATCCCTGGCGGTTTAAAATTTGCGAAAGTATAAAATTATTTTTTGTAAAATTTACTGCAGAAAAGGCAATCCCTGGCGCAATTAAAATTTGCGACAGTAAAACATTATTTATTTCCAAAATTTACTATAGAAAAAGCAATCCCTGGCGCAATTAAAATTTGCGACAGTAAAAAATTATTTTTTGAATAATTTACTATAGAAAAGGCAATCCCTGGCGGATTTAAAATTTGCGACAGAAAAAAATTAATTTTTGAAAAATTTACTGTAGAAAAGGCAATCCCTGGCGCAATTAAAATTTTCGACAGTAAAAAATTATTTTTTGCAAAATTTACTATAGAAAAGGCAATCCCTGGCGCAATTAAAATTTGCGACGGCATAAAATTATTTTTTGAATAATTTACTATAGAAAAGGCAGTCCCTGGCGCAATTAAAATTTGCGACAGTAAAAAATTATTTTTTGAAAAGTTTACTGTAGAAAAGGAAATCCCTGGCGCAATTAAAATTTGCGACAGTAAAATATTATTTTTTTTTGCAAAATTTACTATAGAAAAGCAATCCCTGGCGGATTTAAAATTTTCGACAGTAAAAAATTAATTTTTGAAAAATTTAATATAGAAAAGGCAATCCCTGGCGTATTTAAAATTTGCGACAGTAAAAAATTAATTTTTGAAAAATTTACTATAGAAAAGGCAATCCCTGGCGTAATTAAAATTTGCGACAGTAAAAAATTAATTTTTGAAAAATTTACTGTAGAAAAGGCAATTCCTGGCGCAATTAAAATTTGCGACAGTAAAAAATTATTTTTTGAATAATTTACTATAGAAAAGGCAATCCCTGGCGCATTAAAATTTGCGACAGTAAAAAATTATTTTTTGAAAAATTTACTGTAGAAAAGGCAATCCCTGGCGCAATTAAAATTTGCGACAGTAAAAAATTATTTTTTTGCAAAATTTACTATAGAAAAGGAAATCCCTGGCGCAATTAAAATTTGCGACAGTATAAAATTTTTTTTTGAAAAATTTACTATAGAAAAGGCAATCCCTGGCGCAATTAAAATTTGCGACAGTATAAAATAAAATTTTGAAAAATTTACTATAGAAAAGGCAATCCCTGGCGGATTTAAAATTTGCGACAGTATAAAATTATTTTTTGTAAAATTTACTATAGAAAAGGCAATCCCTGGCGCAATTAAAATTTGCGACAGTAAAAAATTATTTTTTGAAAAATTTACTGTAGAAAAGGCAATCCCTGGCGCAATTAAAATTTTCGACAGTAAAAAATTATTTTTTGCAAAATTTACTATAGAAAAGGCAATCCCTGGCGCAATTAAAATTTGCGACGGCATAAAATTATTTTTTGAATAATTTACTATAGAAAAGGCAGTCCCTGGCGCAATTAAAATTTGCGACAGTAAAAAATTATTTTTTGAAAAGTTTACTGTAGAAAAGGAAATCCCTGGCGCAATTAAAATTTGCGACAGTAAAATATTATTTTTTTTGCAAAATTTACTATAGAAAAAGCAATCCCTGGCGCAATTAAAATTTGCGACAGTAAAAAATTATTTTTTGAATAATTTACTATAGAAAAGGCAATCCCTGGCGGATTTAAAATTTGCGACAGAAAAAAATTAATTTTTGAAAAATTTACTGTAGAAAAGGCAATCCCTGGCGCAATTAAAATTTTCGACAGTAAAAAATTATTTTTTGCAAAATTTACTATAGAAAAGGCAATCCCTGGCGCAATTAAAATTTGCGACGGCATAAAATTATTTTTTGAATAATTTACTATAGAAAAGGCAGTCCCTGGCGCAATTAAAATTTGCGACAGTAAAAAATTATTTTTTGAAAAGTTTACTGTAGAAAAGGAAATCCCTGGCGCAATTAAAATTTGCGACAGTAAAATATTATTTTTTTTGCAAAATTTACTATAGAAAAGCAATCCCTGGCGGATTTAAAATTTTCGACAGTAAAAAATTAATTTTTGAAAAATTTAATATAGAAAAGGCAATCCCTGGCGTATTTAAAATTTGCGACAGTAAAAAATTAATTTTTGAAAAATTTACTATAGAAAAGGCAATCCCTGGCGTAATTAAAATTTGCGACAGAAAAAAATTAATTTTTGAAAAATTTACTGTAGAAAAGGCAATCCCTGGCGCAATTAAAATTTGCGACAGTATAAAATAAAATTTTGAAAAATTTACTATAGAAAAGGCAATCCCTGGCGGATTTAAAATTTGCGACAGTATAAAATTATTTTTTGTAAAATTTACTATAGAAAAGGCAATCCCTGGCGCAATTAAAATTTGCGACAGTAAAAAATTATTTTTTGAAAAATTTACTGTAGAAAAGGCAATCCCTGGCGCAATTAAAATTTTCGACAGGAAAAAATTATTTTTTGCAAAATTTACTATAGAAAAGGCAATCCCTGGCGCAATTAAAATTTGCGACGGCATAAAATTATTTTTTGAATAATTTACTATAGAAAAGGCAGTCCCTGGCGCAATTAAAATTTGCGACAGTAAAAAATTATTTTTTGAAAAGTTTACTGTAGAAAAGGCAATCCCTGGCGCATTAAAATTTGCGACAGTAAAAAATTATTTTTTGAAAAATTTACTGTAGAAAAGGCAATCCCTGGCGCAATTAAAATTTGCGACAGTATTAAATAACATTTTGAAAAATTTACTATAGAAAAGGCAATCCCTGGCGGATTTAAAATTTGCGACAGTATAAAATTATTTTTTTGTAAAATTTACTATAGAAAAGGCAATCCCTGGCGCAATTAAAATTTGCGACAGTAAAAAATTATTTTTTGAAAAATTTACTGTAGAAAAGGCAATCCCTGGCGCAATTAAAATTTGCGACAGTATAAAATTAAATTTTGAAAAATTACTATAGACAAGGCAATCCCTGGCGGTTTAAAATTTGCGAAAGTATAAAATAATTTTTTGTAAAATTTACTGCAGAAAAGGCAAACCCTGGCGCAATTAAAATTTGCGACAGTAAAACATTATTTATTTCCAAAATTTACTATAGAAAAAGCAATCCCTGGCGCAATTAAAATTTGCGAGAGTAAAAAATTAATTTGTGAAAAATTTACTATAGGAAAGGCAATCTCTGTCGCAATTAAAATTTGCGACAGTAAAAAATTATTTTTTGAAAAATTTACTGTAGAAAAGGCAATCCTGATGCAATAAAAATTTGCGACTGTAGAAAATTATTTTTTGAAAAATTTACTGTAGAAAAGGCAATCCCTGGCGCAATTAAAATTTGCGACAGTAAAAAATTATTTTTTGAATAATTTACTATAGAAAAGGCAATCCCTGGCGTATTTAAAATTTGCGACAGAAAAAAATTAATTTTTGAAAAATTTACTGTAGAAAAGGCAATCCCTGGCGCAATTAAAATTTTCGACAGTAAAAAATTATTTTTTGCAAAATTTACTATAGAAAAGGCAATCCCTGGCGCAATTAAAATTTGCGACGGCATAAAATTATTTTTTGAATAATTTACTATAGAAAAGGCAATCTCTGGCGCAATTAAAATTTGCGACAATAAAAAATTATTTTTTGAAAAGTTTACTGTAGAAAAGGAAATCCCTGGCGCAATTAAAATTTGCGACAGTAAAATATTATTTTTTTTGCAAAATTTACTATAGAAAAGCAATCCTGGCAGATTTAAAATTTTCGACAGTAAAAAATTAATTTTTGAAAAATTTACTATAGAAAAGGCAATCCCTGGCGTATTTAAAATTTGCGACAATAAAAAATTAATTTTTGAAAAATTTACTATAGAAAAGGCAATCCCTGGCGTAATTAAAATTTGCGACAGTAAAAAATTAATTTTTGAAAAATTTACTGTAGAAAAGGCAATACCTGGCGCAGTTAAAATTTGCGACAGTAAAAAATTATTTTTTGAATAATTTACTATAGAAAAGGCAATCCCTGGCGCATTAAAATTTGCGACAGTAAAAAATTATTTTTTGAAAAATTTACTGTAGAAAAGGCAATCCCTGGCGCAATTAAAATTTGCGACAGTAAAAAATTATTTTTTTGCAAAATTTACTATAGAAAAGGAAATCCCTGGCGCAATTAAAATTTGCGACAGTATAAAATTTTTTTTTGAAAAAATTTACTATAGAAAAGGCAATCCCAGGCGCAATTAAAATTTGCGACAGTATAAAATAAAATTTTGAAAAATTTACTATAGAAAAGGCAATCCCTGGCGGATTTAAAATTTGCGACAGTATAAAATTATTTTTTGTAAAATTTACTATAGAAAAGGCAATCCCTGGCGCAATTAAAATTTGCGACAGTAAAAAATTATTTTTTGAAAAATTTACTGTAGAAAAGGCAATCCCTGGCGTAACTAAAATTTGCGACAGTAGAAAATTATTTTTTGAAAAATTTACTGTAGAAAAGGCAATCCCTGGGTAATTAAAATTTGCGACAGTAAAAAATTATTTTTTGAAAAATTTACTGTAGAAAAGGCAATCCCTGGCGTAATTAAAATTTGCGACAGTAAAAAATTAATTTGTGAACAATTTACTGTAGAAAAGGAAATCCCTGGCGCAATTAAAATTTGCGACAGTAAAATATTATTTTTTTTGCAAAATTTACTATAGAAAAAGCAATCCCTGGCGCAATTAAAATTTGCGACAGTAAAAAATTATTTTTTGAAAAATTTACTGTAGAAAAGGCAATCCCTGGCGCAATTAAAATTTGCGACAGTAAAAAATTATTTTTTGCAAAATTTACTATAGAAAAGGAAATCCCTGGCGCAATTAAAATTTGCGACAGTATAAAATAAAATTTTGAAAAATTTACTATAGAAAAGGCAATCCTGGCGGATTTAAAATTTGCGACAGTATAAAATTATTTTTTGTAAAATTTACTATAGAAAAGGCAATCCCTGGCGCAATTAAAATTTGCGACAGTATAAAATTAAATTTTGAAAAATTTACTATAGACAAGGCAATCCCTGGCGGTTTAAAATTTGCGAAAGTATAAAATAATTTTTTGTAAATTTACTGCAGAAAAGGCAAACCCTGGCGCAATTAAAATTTGCGACAGTAAAACATTATTTATTTCCAAAATTTACTATAGAAAAAGCAATCCCTGGCGCAATTAAAATTTGCGAGAGTAAAAAATTAATTTGTGAAAAATTTACTATAGGAAAGGCAATCTCTGTCGCAATTAAAATTTGCGACAGTAAAAAATTTTTTTTTGAAAAATTTACTGTAGAAAAGGCAATCCCTGATGCAATAAAAATTTGCGACTGTAGAAAATTATTTTTTGAAAAATTTACTGTAGAAAAGGCAATCCCTGGCGCAATTAAAATTTGCGACAGTAAAAAATTATTTTTTGAATAATTTACTATAGAAAAGGCAATCCCTGGCGGATTTAAAATTTGCGACAGAAAAAAATTAATTTTTGAAAAATTTACTGTAGAAAAGGCAATCCTGGCGCAATTAAAATTTTCGACAGTAAAAAATTATTTTTTGCAAAATTTACTATAGAAAAGGCAATCCCTGGCGCAATTAAAATTTGCGACGGCATAAAATTATTTTTTGAATAATTTACTATAGAAAAGGCAGTCCCTGGCGCAATTAAAATTTGCGACAGTAAAAAATTATTTTTTGAAAAGTTTACTGTAGAAAAGGAAATCCCTGGCGCAATTAAAATTTGCGACAGTAAAATATTATTTTTTTTTGCAAAATTTACTATAGAAAAGCAATCCCTGGCGGATTTAAAATTTTCGACAGTAAAAAATTAATTTTTGAAAAATTTAATATAGAAAAGGCAATCCCTGGCGTATTTAAAATTTGCGACAGTAAAAAAATTAATTTTGAAAAATTTACTATAGAAAAGGCAATCCCTGGCGTAATTAAAATTTGCGACAGTAAAAAATTAATTTTTGAAAAATTTACTGTAGAAAAGGCAATTCCTGGCGCAATTAAAATTTGCGACAGTAAAAAATTATTTTTTGAATAATTTACTATAGAAAAGGCAATCCCTGGCGCATTAAAATTTGCGACAGTAAAAAATTATTTTTTGAAAAATTTACTGTAGAAAAGGCAATCCCTGGCGCAATTAAAATTTGCGACAGTAAAAAATTATTTTTTTTGCAAAATTTACTATAGAAAAGGAAATCCCTGGCGCAATTAAAATTTGCGACAGTATAAAATTTTTTTTTGAAAAATTTACTATAGAAAAGGCAATCCCTGGCGCAATTAAAATTTGCGACAGTATAAAATAAAATTTTGAAAAATTTACTATATAAAAGGCAATCCCTGGCGGATTTAAAATTTGCGACAGTATAAAATTATTTTTTGTAAAATTTACTATAGAAAAGGCAATCCCTGGCGCAATTAAAATTTGCGACAGTAAAAAATTATTTTTTTGAAAAATTTACTGTAGAAAAGGCAATCCCCTGGCGCAATTAAAATTTTCGACAGTAAAAACTTATTTTTTTGCAAAATTTAGTATAGAAAAGGAAATCCCTGGCGCAATTAAAATTTGCGACAGTATAAAATTTTTTTTTGAAAAATTTACTATAGAAAAGGCAATCCCTGGCGCAATTAAAATTTGCGACAGTATAAAATAAAATTTTGAAAAATTTACTATAGAAAAGGCAATCCCTGGCGGATTTAAAATTTGCGACAGTATAAAATTATTTTTTGTAAAATTTACTATAGAAAAGGCAATCCCTGGCGCAATTAAAATTTGCGACAGTAAAAAATTATTTTTTGAAAAATTTACTGTAGAAAAGGCAATCCCTGGCGCAATTAAAATTTGCGACAGTATAAAATTAAATTTTGAAAAATTTACTATAGACAAGGCAATCCCTGGCGGTTTAAAATTTGCGAAAGTATAAAATAATTTTTTGTAAAATTTACTGCAGAAAAGGCAAACCCTGGCGCAATTAAAATTTGCGACAGTAAAACATTATTTATTTCCAAAATTTACTATAGAAAAAGCAATCCCTGGCGCAATTAAAATTTGCGAGAGTAAAAAATTAATTTGTGAAAAATTTACTATAGGAAAGGCAATCTCTGTCGCAATTAAAATTTGCGACAGTAAAAAATTATTTTTTGAAAAATTTACTGTAGAAAAGGCAATCCCTGATGCAATAAAAATTTGCGACTGTAGAAAATTATTTTTTGAAAAAATTTACTGTAGAAAAGGCAATCCCTGGCGCAATTAAAATTTGCGACAGTAAAAAATTATTTTTTGAATAATTTACTATAGAAAAGGCAATCCCTGGCGTATTTAAAATTTGCGACAGAAAAAAATTAATTTTGAAAAATTTACTGTAGAAAAGGCAATCCCTGGCGCAATTAAAATTTTCGACAGTAAAAAATTATTTTTTGCAAAATTTACTATAGAAAAGGCAATCCCTGGCGCAATTAAAATTTGCGACGGCATAAAATTATTTTTTGAATAATTTACTATAGAAAAGGCAATCCCTGGCGCAATTAAAATTTGCGACAATAAAAAATTATTTTTTGAAAAGTTTACTGTAGAAAAGGAAATCCCTGGCGCAATTAAAATTTGCGACAGTAAAATATTATTTTTTTTTGCAAAATTTACTATAGAAAAGCAATCCCTGGCAGATTTAAAATTTTCGACAGTAAAAAATTAATTTTTGAAAAATTTAATATAGAAAAGGCAATCCCTGGCGTATTTAAAATTTGCGACAATAAAAAATTAATTTTTGAAAAATTTACTATAGAAAAGGCAATCCCTGGCGTAATTAAAATTTGCGACAGTAAAAAATTAATTTTTGAAAAATTTACTGTAGAAAAGGCAATACCTGGCGCAGTTAAAATTTGCGACAGTAAAAAATTATTTTTTGAATAATTTACTATAGAAAAGGCAATCCCTGGCGCATTAAAATTTGCGACAGTAAAAAATTATTTTTTGAAAAATTTACTGTAGAAAAGGCAATCCCTGGCGCAATTAAAATTTGCGACAGTAAAAAATTATTTTTTTGCAAAATTTACTATAGAAAAGGAAATCCCTGGCGCAATTAAAATTTGCGACAGTATAAAATTTTTTTTTGAAAAATTTACTATAGAAAAGGCAATCCCAGGCGCAATTAAAATTTGCGACAGTATAAAATAAAATTTTGAAAAATTTACTATAGAAAAGGCAATCCCTGGCGGATTTAAAATTTGCGACAGTATAAAATTATTTTTTGTAAAATTTACTATAGAAAAGGCAATCCCTGGCGCAATTAAAATTTGCGACAGTAAAAAATTATTTTTTGAAAAATTTACTGTAGAAAAGGCAATCCCTGGCGTAACTAAAATTTGCGACAGTAGAAAATTATTGTTTGAAAAATTTACTGTAGAAAAGGCAATCCCTGGGTAATTAAAATTTGCGACAGTAAAAAATTATTTTTTGAAAAATTTACTGTAGAAAAGGCAATCCCTGGCGTAATTAAAATTTGCGACAGTAAAAAAATTAATTTGTGAACAATTTACTGTAGAAAAGGCAATCCCTGGCGCAATTAAAATTTGCGACAGTAAAAAATTAGATTTTGAATAATTTACTATAGAAAAGGCAATCCCTGGCCGATTTAAAATTTGCGACAGTAAAAAATTAATTTTTGAAAAATTTACTATAGAAAAGGCAATCCCTGGCGTAATTAAAATTTGCGACAGTAAAAAACTATTTTTTGAAAAATTTACTATAGAAAAGGAAATTCCTGGCGCAATTAAAATTTGCGACAGTATAAAAATTTGTTTTGAAAAATTTATTATAGAAAAGGCAATCCCTGGCGCAATTAAAATTTGCGACAGTATAAAATAAAATTTTGAAAAATTTACTATAGAAAAGGCAATCCCTGGCGCAATTAAAATTTGCGACAGCATAAAATTATTTTTTGAATAATTTACTATAGAAAAGGCAATCCCTGGCGCAATTAAAATTTGCGACAGTAAAAAATTATTTTTTGAAAAGTTTACTGTAGAAAAGGAAATCCCTGGCGCAATTAAAATTTGCGACAGTAAAAAATTATTTTTTTTGCAAAATTTACTATAGAAAAGCAATCCCTGGCGGATTTAAAATTTGCGACAGTAAAAAATTAATTTGTGAAAAATTTACTATAGAAAAGGCAATCCCTGGCGTAATTAAAATTTGCGACAGTAAAAAATTATTTTTTGAAAAATTTACTGTAGAAAAGGCAATCCCTGGCGTATTTAAAATTTGCGACAGTATAAAATTAATTTTTGAAAAATTTACTATAGAAAAGGCAATCCCTGGCGTATTTAAAATTTGCGACAGTAAAAAATTAATTTGTGAAAAATTTACTATAGAAAAGGCAATCCCTGGCGTAATTAAAATTTGCGACAGTAAAAAATAATTTTTTGAAAAAATTTACTATAGAAAAGGCAATCCCTGGCGCAATTAAAATTTGCGACAGTAAAAAATTAGTTTTTGAAAAATTTACTATAGAAAAGGCAATCCCTGGCGCAATTAAAATTTGCGACAGTAAAAAATTATTTTTTGAAAAATTTTCTATAGAAATGGCAATCCCTGGCGCAATTAAAATTTGCGACAGTATAAAATTAAATTTTGAAAAATTTACTGTAGAAAAGGCAAATCCTGACGCAATTAAAATTTGCGACAGTAAAAAATTATTTTTTGAATAATTTACTGTAGAAAAGGCAATCCCTGGTGCAATTAAAACTTGCGACAGTAAAAAATTAATTTTTGAAAAATTTACTATAGAAAAGGCAATCCCTGGCGCAATAAAAATTTGCGACAGTAAAAAATTATTTTTTGAATAATTTACTATAGAAAAGGCAATCCCTGGCGCAATTAAAATTTGCGACAGTAAAAAATTATTTTTTTAAAAATTTACTGTAGAAAAGGCAATCCCTGGTGCAATTAAAATATGCGACAGTAAAATATTATTTTTTTGCAAAATTGCTATAGAAAAGGCAATCCCTGGCGCAATTACAATTT
Organism: Dioctria linearis; assembly: GCA_963930735.1. NCBI lineage: Eukaryota > Metazoa > Arthropoda > Insecta > Diptera > Asilidae > Dioctria > Dioctria linearis. The sequence continues at coordinate 29,940 of CAWVNZ010002154.1, forward strand.
GCGACAGTATAAAATTATTTTTTGAATAATTTACTATAGAAAAGGCAATCCCTGGCGTAATTAAAATTTGCGACAGTAGAAAATTATTTTTTGAATAATTTACTATAGAAAAGGCAATCCCTGGCGTAATTAAAATTTGCGACAGTTGAAAATTATTTTTTGAATAATTTACTATAAAAAAGGCAATCCCTGGCGTAAGTAAAATTTGCGACAGTTGAAAATTATTTTTTGAATAATTTACTATAGAAAAGGCAATCCCTGGCGCAATTAAAATTTGCGACAGTAAAAAATTATTTTTTGCAAAATTTACTATAGAAAAGGCAATCCCTGGCGTATTTAAAATTTGCGACAGTAAAAAATTAATTTGTGAAAAATTTACTATAGAAAAGGCAATCCCTGGCGAAATTAAAATTTGCGACAGTAAAAAATAATTTTTTGAAAAAATTTACTATAGAAAAGGCAATCCCTGGCGCAATTAAAATTTGCGACAGTAAAAAATTAGTTTTTGAAAAATTTACTATAGAAAAGGCAATCCCTGGCGCAATTAAAATTTGCGACAGTAAAAAATTATTTTTTGAAAAATTTTCTATAGAAATGGCAATCCCTGGCGCAATTAAAATTTGCGACAGTATAAAATTAAATTTTGAAAAATTTACTGTAGAAAAGGCAAATCCTGACGCAATTAAAATTTGCGACAGTAAAAAATTATTTTTTGAATAATTTACTGTAGAAAAGGCAATCCCTGGTGCAATTAAAACTTGCGACAGTAAAAAATTAATTTTTGAAAAATTTACTATAGAAAAGGCAATCCCTGGCGCAATAAAAATTTGCGACAGTAAAAAATTGTTTTTTGAATAATTTACTATAGAAAAGGCAATCCCTGGCGCAATTAAAATTTGCGACAGTAAAAAATTATTTTTTTAAAAATTTACTGTAGAAAAGGCAATCCCCTGGTGCAATTAAAATATGCGACAGTAAAATATTATTTTTTTGCAAAATTGCTATAGAAAAGGCAATCCCTGGCGCAATTACAATTTGCGACAGTATAAAATTATTTTTTGAATAATTTACTATAGAAAAGGCAATCCCTGGCGTAATTAAAATTTGCGACAGTAGAAAATTATTTTTTGAATAATTTACTATAGAAAAGGCAATCCCTGGCGTAATTAAAATTTGCGACAGTTGAAAATTATTTTTTGAATAATTTACTATAAAAAAGGCAATCCCTGGCGTAAGTAAAATTTGCGACAGTTGAAAATTATTTTTTGAATAATTTACTATAGAAAAGGCAATCCCTGGCGCAATTAAAATTTGCGACAGTAAAAAATTATTTTTTGCAAAATTTACTATAGAAAAGGCAATCCCTGGCGTAATTAAAATTTGCGACAGTATAAAACTATTTTCTGAATAATTTACTATAGAAAAGGCAATCCCTGGCGTATTTTAAAATTTGCGACAGTAAAAAATTATTTTTTGAATAATTTAATATAGAAAAGGCAATCCCTGGCGCAATTAAAATTTGCGACAGTAAAAAATTATTTTTTGAATAATTTACTATAGAAAAGGCAATGCCTGGCGTAATTAAAATTTGCGACAGTAGAAAATTATTTTTTGAATAATTTACTATAGAAAAGGCAATCCCTGGCGTAATTAAAACTTCCGATAGTAAAAAATTATTTTTTGAATAATATACTATAGAAAAGGCAATCCCTGGCGGATTTGAAATTTGCGACAGTAAAAAAATATTTTTTGAATAATTTACTATAGAAAAGGCAATCACTGGCGTAATTAAAATTTGCGACAGTATAAAATTATTTTTTGAATAATTTACTATAGAAAAGGCAATCCCTGGCGTAATTAAAATTTGCGACAGTAAAAAATTAATTTTTGAAAAATTTACTGTAGAAAAGGCAATCCCTGGCGCAATTAAAATTTGCGACAGTAAAAAATTAATTTGTGAGAAATTTACTATAGAAAAGGCAATCCCAGGCGTAATTAAAATTTGCGACAGTAGAAAATTATTTTTTGAAAAGTTTACTATAGAAAAGGCAATCCCTGCGTAATTAAAATTTACGACAGTAAAAAATTATTTTTTGAATAATTTACTATAGAAAAGGCAATCCATGGCGCACTTAAAATTTGCGACAGTAGAAAATTATTTTTTGAATAATTTACTATAGAAAAGGCAATCCCTGGCGCACTTAAAATTTGCGACAGTATAAAATTATTTTTTGAATAATTTACTATAGAAAAGGCAATCCCTGGCGTAATTAAAATTTGCGACAGTAGAAAATTATTTTTTGAAAAATTTACTATAGAAAAGGCAATCCCTGGCGTAATTAAAATTTGCGACAGTAGAAAATTATTTTTTGAAAAATTTACTATAGCAAAGGCAATCCCTGGCGTAATTAAAATTTGCGACAGTAGAAAATTATTTTTTGAATAATTTACTATAGAAAAGGCAATCCCTGGCGTAATTAAAATTTGCGACAGTATAAAATTATTTTTTGAATAATTTACTATAGAAAAGGCAATCCCTGGCGTAATTAAAACTTGCGATAGTAAAAAATTATTTTTTGAATAATTTACTATAGAAAAGGCAATCCCTGGCGGATTTGAAATTTGCGACAGTAAAAAATTATTTTTTGAATAATTTACTATAGAAAAGGCAATCCCTGGCGTAATTAAAATTTGCGACAGTAGAAAATTATTTTTTGCAAAATTTACTATAGAAAAGGCAATCCCTGGCGTAATTAAAATTTGCGACAGTTGAAAATAATTTTTTGAATAATTTACTATAGAAAAGGCAATCCCTGGCGCAATTAAACTTTGCGACAGTAAAAAATTATTTTTTGCAAAATATACTATAGAAAAGGCAATCCCTGGCGTAATTAAAATTTGCGACAGTATAAAATTATTTTTTGAATAATTTACTATAGAAAAGGCAATTCCTGGCGTATTTAAAATTTGCGACAGTAAAAAATTATTTTTTGCAAAATTTACTATAGAAAGGCAATCCCTGGCGCAATTAAAATTTGCGACAGTAAAAAATTATTTTTTGAATAATTTACTATAGAAAAGGCAATCCCTGGCGTAATTAAAATTTGCGACAGTAGAAAATTATTTTTTGAATAATTTACTATAGAAAAGGCAATCCCTGGCGCACTTAAAATTTCCGACAGTATAAAATTATTTTTTGAATAATTTACTATAGAAAAGGCAATCCCTGGCGCACTTAAAATTTGCGACAGTAGAAAATTATTTTTTGAATAATTTACTATAGAAGAGGCAATCCCTGGTGCAATTAAAATTTGCGACAGCAGAAAATTATTTTTTGAATAATTTACTATAGAAAAGGCAATCCCTGGCGTAATTAAAATTTGCGACAGTAGAAAATTATTTTTTGAATAATTTACTATAGAAAAGGCAATCCCTGGCGGATTTGAAATTTGCGACAGTAAAAAATTATTTTTTGAATAATTTACTATAGAAAAGGCAATCCCTGGCGTAATTAAAATTTGCGACAGTAGAAAATTATTTTTTGCAAAATTTACTATAGAAAAGGCAATCCCTGGCGTAATTAAAATTTGCGACACTTGAAAATAATTTTTTGAATAATTTACTATAGAAAAGGCAATCCCTGGCGCAATTAAACTTTGCGACAGTAAAAAATTATTTTTTGCAAAATATACTATAGAAAAGGCAATCCCTGGCGTAATTAAAATTTGCGACAGCATAAAATTATTTTTTGAATAATTTACTATAGAAAAGGCAATCCCTGGCGCAATTACAATTTGCGACAGTATAAAATTATTTTTTGAATAATTTACTATAGAAAAGGCAATCCCTGGCGTAATTAAAATTTGCGACAGTAGAAAATTATTTTTTGAATAATTTACTATAGAAAAGGCAATCCCTGGCGTAATTAAAATTTGCGACAGTTGAAAATTATTTTTTGAATAATTTACTATAAAAAAGGCAATCCCTGGCGTAAGTAAAATTTGCGACAGTTGAAAATTATTTTTTGAATAATTTACTATAAAAAAGGCAATCCCTGGCGTAATTAAAATTTGCGACAGTAGAAAATTATTTTTTGAATAATTTACTATAGAAAAGGCAATCCCTGGCGCAATTACAATTTGCGACAGTATAAAATTATTTTTTGAATAATTTACTATAGAAAAGGCAATCCCTGGCGTAATTAAAATTTGCGACAGTAGAAAATTATTTTTTGAATAATTTACTATAGAAAAGGCAATCCCTGGCGTAATTAAAATTTGCGACAGTTGAAAATTATTTTTTGAATAATTTACTATAAAAAAGGCAATCCCTGGCTTAAGTAAAATTTGCGACAGTTGAAAATTATTTTTTGAATAATTTACTATAGAAAAGGCAATCCCTGGCGCAATTAAAATTTGCGACAGTAAAAAATTATTTTTTGCAAAATTTACTATAGAAAAGGCAATCCCTGGCGTAATTAAAATTTGCGACAGTATAAAATTATTTTTTGAATAATTTACTATAGAAAAGGCAATCCCTGGCGTATTTAAAATTTGCGACAGTAAAAAATTATTTTTTGAATAATTTATTATAGAAAAGGCAATCCCTGGCGCAATTAAAATTTGCGACAGTAAAAAATTATTTTTTGAATAATTTACTATAGAAAAGGCAATGCCTGGCGTAATTAAAATTTGCGAAAGTAGAAAATTATTTTTTGAATAATTTACTATAGAAAAGGCAATCCCTGGCGTAATTAAAACTTCCGATAGTAAAAAATTATTTTTTGAATAATATACTATAGAAAAGGCAATCCCTGGCGGATTTGAAATTTGCGACAGTAAAAAAATATTTTTTGAATAATTTACTATAGAAAAGGCAATCACTGGCGTAATTAAAATTTGCGACAGTATAAAATTATTTTTTGAATAATTTACTATAGAAAAGGCAATCCCTGGCGTAATTAAAATTTGCGACAGTAAAAAATTAATTTTTGAAAAATTTACTGTAGAAAAGGCAATCCCTGGCGCAATTAAAATTTGCGACAGTAAAAAATTAATTTGTGAGAAATTTACTATAGAAAAGGCAATCCCAGGCGTAATTAAAATTTGCGACAGTAGAAAATTATTTTTTGAAAAGTTTACTATAGAAAAGGCAATCCCTGGCGTAATTAAAATTTACGACAGTAAAAAATTATTTTTTGAATAATTTACTATAGAAAAGGCAATCCCTGGCGCACTTAAAATTTGCGACAGTAGAAAATTATTTTTTGAATAATTTACTATAGAAAAGGCAATCCCTGGCGCACTTAAAATTTGCGACAGTAAAAAATTAATTTTTGAAAAATTTACTGTAGAAAAGGCAATCCCTGGCGCAATTAAAATTTGCGACAGTAAAAAATTAATTTGTGAGAAATTTACTATAGAAAAGGCAATTCCAGGCGTAATTAAAATTTGCGACAGTAGAAAATTATTTTTTGAAAAGTTTACTATAGAAAAGGCAATCCCTGGCGTAATTAAAATTTGCGACAGTAGAAAATTATTTTTTGAATAATTTACTATAGAAGAGGCAATCCCTGGCGCAATTAAAATTTGCGACAGCAGAAAATTATTTTTTGAATAATTTACTATAGAAAAGGCAATCCCTGGCGTAATTAAAATTTGCGACAGTAGAAAATTATTTTTTGAATAATTTACTATAGAAAAGGCAATCCCTGGCGGATTTGAAATTTGCGACAGTAAAAAATTATTTTTTGAATAATTTACTATAGAAAAGGCAATCCCTGGCGTAATTAAAATTTGCGACAGTAGAAAATTATTTTTTGCAAAATTTACTATAGAAAAGGCAATCCCTGGCGTAATTAAAATTTGCGACACTTGAAAATAATTTTTTGAATAATTTACTATAGAAAAGGCAATCCCTGGCGCAATTAAACTTTGCGACAGTAAAAAATTATTTTTTGCAAAATATACTATAGAAAAGGCAATCCCTGGCGTAATTAAAATTTGCGACAGCATAAAATTATTTTTTGAATAATTTACTATAGAAAAGGCAATCCCTGGCGCAATTACAATTTGCGACAGTATAAAATTATTTTTTGAATAATTTACTATAGAAAAGGCAATCCCTGGCGTAATTAAAATTTGCGACAGTAGAAAATTATTTTTTGAATAATTTACTATAGAAAAGGCAATCCCTGGCGTAATTAAAATTTGCGACAGTTGAAAATTATTTTTTGAATAATTTACTATAAAAAAGGCAATCCCTGGCGTAAGTAAAATTTGCGACAGTTGAAAATTATTTTTTGAATAATTTACTATAAAAAAGGCAATCCCTGGCGTAATTAAAATTTGCGACAGTAGAAAATTATTTTTTGAATAATTTACTATAGAAAAGGCAATCCCTGGCGTAATTAAAATTTGCGACAGTTGAAAATTATTTTTTGAATAATTTACTATAAAAAAGGCAATCCCTGGCGTAAGTAAAATTTGCGACAGTTGAAAATTATTTTTTGAATAATTTACTATAAAAAAGGCAATCCCTGGCGTAATTAAAATTTGCGACAGTAGAAAATTATTTTTTGAATAATTTACTATAGAAAAGGCAATCCCTGGCGCAATTACAATTTGCGACAGTATAAAATTATTTTTTGAATAATTTACTATAGAAAAGGCAATCCCTGGCGTAATTAAAATTTGCGACAGTAGAAAATTATTTTTTGAATAATTTACTATAGAAAAGGCAATCCCTGGCGTAATTAAAATTTGCGACAGTTGAAAATTATTTTTTGAATAATTTACTATAAAAAAGGCAATCCCTGGCGTAAGTAAAATTTGCGACAGTTGAAAATTATTTTTTGAATAATTTACTATAAAAAAGGCAATCCCTGGCGTAATTAAAATTTGCGACAGTAGAAAATTATTTTTTGAATAATTTACTATAGAAAAGGCAATCCCTGGCGCAATTACAATTTGCGACAGTATAAAATTATTTTTTGAATAATTTACTATAGAAAAGGCAATCCCTGGCGTAATTAAAATTTGCGACAGTAGAAAATTATATAATTTACTATAGAAAAGGCAATCCCTGCGTAATTAAAATTTGCGACAGTTGAAAATTATTTTTTGAATAATTTACTATAAAAAAGGCAATCCCTGGCTTAAGTAAAATTTGCGACAGTTGAAAATTATTTTTTGAATAATTTACTATAGAAAAGGCAATCCCTGGCGCAATTAAAATTTGCGACAGTAAAAAATTATTTTTTGCAAAATTTACTATAGAAAAGGCAATCCCTGGCGTAATTAAAATTTGCGACAGTATAAAATTATTTTTTGAATAATTTACTATAGAAAAGGCAATCCCTGGCGTATTTAAAATTTGCGACAGTAAAAAATTATTTTTTGAATAATTTATATAGAAAAGGCAATCCCTGGCGCAATTAAAATTTGCGACAGTAAAAAATTATTTTTTGAATAATTTACTATAGAAAAGGCATATGCCTGGCGTAATTAAAATTTGCGAAAGTAGAAAATTATTTTTTGAATAATTTACTATAGAAAAGGCAATCCCTGGCGTAATTAAAACTTCCGATAGTAAAAAATTATTTTTGAATAATATACTATAGAAAAGGCAATCCCTGGCGGATTTGAAATTTGCGACAGTAAAAAAAATATTTTTTGAATAATTTACTATAGAAAAGGCAATCACTGGCGTAATTAAAATTTGCGACAGTATAAAATTATTTTTTGAATAATTTACTATAGAAAAGGCAATCCCTGGCGTAATTAAAATTTGCGACAGTAAAAAATTAATTTTTGAAAAATTTACTGTAGAAAAGGCAATCCCTGGCGCAATTAAAATTTGCGACAGTAAAAAATTAATTTGTGAGAAATTTACTATAGAAAAGGCAATCCCAGGCGTAATTAAAATTTGCGACAGTAGAAAATTATTTTTTGAAAAGTTTACTATAGAAAAGGCAATCCCTGGCGTAATTAAAATTTACGACAGTAAAAAATTATTTTTTGAATAATTTACTATAGAAAAGGCAATCCCTGGCGCACTTAAAATTTGCGACAGTAGAAAATTATTTTTGAATAATTTACTATAGAAAAGGCAATCCCTGGCGCACTTAAAATTTGCGACAGTATAAAATTATTTTTTGAATAATTTACTATAGAAAAGGCAATCCCTGGCGTAATTAAAATTTGCGACAGTAGAAAATTATTTTTTGAAAAATTTACTATAGAAAAGGCAATCCCTGGCGTAATTAAAATTTGCGACAGTAGAAAATTATTTTTTGAAAAATTTAATATAGCAAAGGCAATCCCTGGCGTAATTAAAATTTGCGACAGTAGAAAATTATTTTTTGAATAATTTACTATAGAAAAGGAAATCCCTGGCGTAATTAAAATTTGCGACAGTATAAAATTATTTTTTGAATAATTTACTATAGAAAGGCAATCCCTGGCGTAATTAAAACTTGCGATAGTAAAAAATTATTTTTTGAATAATTTACTATAGAAAAGGCAATCCCTGGCGGATTTGAAATTTGCGACAGTAAAAAATTATTTTTTGAATAATTTACTATAGAAAAGGCAATCCCTGGCGTAATTAAAATTTGCGACAGTAGAAAATTATTTTTTGCAAAATTTACTATAGAAAAGGCAATCCCTGGCGTAATTAAAATTTGCGACAGTTGAAAATAATTTTTTGAATAATTTACTATAGAAAAGGCAATCCCTGGCGCAATTAAACTTTGCGACAGTAAAAAAATTATTTTTTGCAAAATATACTATAGAAAAGGCAATCCCTGGCGTAATTAAAATTTGCGACAGTATAAAATTATTTTTTGAATAATTTACTATAGAAAAGGCAATCCCTGGCGTATTTAAAATTTGCGACAGTAAAAAATTATTTTTTGCAAAATTTACTATAGAAAGGCAATCCCTGGCGCAATTAAAAATTGCGACAGTAAAAAATTATTTTTTGAATAATTTACTATAGAAAAGGCAATCCCTGGCGTAGTTAAAATTTGCGACAGTAGAAAATTATTTTTTGAATAATTTACTATAGAAAAGGCAATCCCTGGCGCACTTAAAATTTCCGACAGTATAAAATTATTTTTTGAATATTTACTATAGAAAAGGCAATCCCTGGCGCACTTAAAATTTGCGACAGTAGAAAATTATTTTTTGAATAATTTACTATAGAAAAGGCAATCCCTGGCGCAATTAAAATTTGCGACAGCAGAAAATTATTTTTTGAATAATTTTACTATAGAAAAGGCAATCCCTGGCGTAATTAAAATTTGCGACTGTAAAAATTATTTTTTGAATAATTTACTATAGAAAAGGCAATCCCTGGCGGATTTGAAATTTGCGACAGTAGAAAAATTATTTTTTGAATAATTTACTATAGAAAAGGCAATCCCTGGCGTAATTAAAATTTGCGACAGTAGAAAATTATTTTTTGCAAAATTTACTATAGAAAAGGCAATCCCTGGCGTAATTAAAATTTGCGACAGTTGAAAATAATTTTTTGAATAATTTACTATAGAAAAGGCAATCCCTGGCGCAATTAAACTTTGCGACAGTAAAAAATTATTTTTTGCAAAATATACTATAGAAAAAGCAATCCCTGGCGTAATTAAAATTTGCTACAGTATAAAATTATTTTTTGAATAATTTACTATAGAAAAGGCAATCCCTGGCGCAATTACAATTTGCGACAGTAATAAAATTATTTTTTGAATAATTTACTATAGAATTGGCAATTCCCTGGCGTAATTAAAATTTGCGACAGTAGAAAATTATTTTTTGAATAATTTTACTATAGAAAAGGCAATCCCTGGCGTAATTAAAATTTGCGACAGTTGAAAATTATTTTTTGAATAATTTACTATAAAAAAGGCAATCCCTGGCGTAAGTAAAATTTGCGACAGTTGAAAATTATTTTTTGAATAATTTACTATAGAAAAGGCAATCCCTGGCGTAATTAAAATTGCGACAGTAGAAAATTATTTTTTGAATAATTTACTATAGAAAAGGCAATCCCTGGCGCAATTACAATTTGCGACAGTATAAAATTATTTTTTGAATAATTTACTATAGAAAAGGCAATCCCTGGCGTAATTAAAATTTGCGACAGTAGAAAATTATTTTTGAATAATTTACTATAGAAAAGGTAATCCCTGGCGTAATTAAAATTCGCGACAGTTGAAAATTATTTTTTGAATAATTTACTATAAAAAAAGGCAATCCCTGGCGTAAGTAAAATTTGCGACAGTTGAAAATTATTTTTTGAATAATTTACTATAGAAAAGGCAATCCCTGGCGCAATTAAAATTTGCGACAGTAAAAAATTATTTTTGCAAAATTTACTATAGAAAAGGCAATCCCTGGCGTAATTAAAATTTGCGACAGTATAAAATTATTTTTTGAATAATTTACTATAGAAAAGGCAATCCCTGGCGTATTTAAAATTTGCGACAGTAAAAAATTATTTTTTGAATAATTTAATATAGAAAAGGCAATCCCTGGCGCAATTAAAATTTGCGACAGTAAAAAATTATTTTTGAATAATTTACTATAGAAAAGGCAATGCCTGGCGTAATTAAAATTTGCGACAGTAGAAAATTATTTTTTGAATAATTTGCTATAGAAAAGGCAATCCCTGGCGTAATTAAAACTTCCGATAGTAAAAAATTATTTTTTGAATAATATACTATAGAAAAGGCAATCCCTGGCGGATTTGAAATTTGCGACAGTAAAAAAATATTTTTTGAATAATTTACTATAGAAAAGGCAATCACTGGCGTAATTAAAATTTGCGACAGTATATAAATTATTTTTTGAATAATTTACTATAGAAAAGGCAATCCCTGGCGTAATTAAAATTTGCGACAGTAAAAAATTAATTTTTGAAAAATTTACTGTAGAAAAGGCAATCCCTGGCGCAATTAAAATTTGCGACAGTAAAAAATTAATTTGTGAGAAATTTACTATAGAAAAGGCAATCCCAGGCGTAATTAAAATTTGCGACAGTAGAAAATTATTTGTTGAAAAGTTTACTATAGAAAAGGCAATCCCTGGCGTAATTAAAATTTACGACAGTAAAAAATTATTTTTTGAATAATTTACTATAGAAAAGGCAATCCCTGGCGCACTTAAAATTTGCGACAGTAGAAAATTATTTTTTGAATAATTTACTATAGAAAAGGCAATCCCTGGCGCACTTAAAATTTGCGACAGTATAAAATTATTTTTTGAATAATTTACTATAGAAAAAGGCAATCCCTGGCGTAATTAAAATTTGCGACAGTAGAAAATTATTTTTTGAAAAATTTACTATAGAAAAGGCAATCCCTGGCGTAATTAAAATTTGCGACAGTAGAAAATTATTTTTTGAAAAATTTACTATAGCAAAGGCAATCCCTGGCGTAATTAAAATTTGCGACAGTAGAAAATTATTTTTTGAATAATTTACTAAAGAAAGGCAATCCCTGGCGTAATTAAAATTTGCGACAGTATAAAATTATTTTTTGAATAATTTACTATAGAAAAGGCAATCCCTGGCGTAATTAAAACTTGCGATAGTAAAAAATTATTTTTTGAATAATTTACTATAGAAAAGGCAATCCCTGGCGGATTTGAAATTTGCGACAGTAAAAAAATTATTTTTTGAATAATTTACTATAGAAAAGGCAATCCCTGGCGTAATTAAAATTTGCGACAGTAGAAAATTATTTTTTGCAAAATTTACTATAGAAAAGGCAATCCCTGGCGTAATTAAAATTTGCGACAGTTGAAAATAATTTTTTGAATAATTTACTATAGAAAAGGCAATCCCTGGCGCAATTAAACTTTGCGACAGTAAAAATTATTTTTTGCAAAATATACTATAGAAAAGGCAATCCCTGGCGTAATTAAAATTTGCGACAGAATAAAATTATTTTTTGAATAATTTACTATAGAAAAGGCAATCCCTGGCGTATTTAAAATTTCCGACAGTAAAAAATTATTTTTTGCAAAATTTACTATAGAAAGGCAATCCCTGGCGCAATTAAAATTTGCGACAGTAAAAAATTATTTTTTGAATAATTTACTATAGAAAAGGCAATCCCTGGCGTAATTAAAATGTGCGACAGTAGAAAATTATTTTTTGAATAATTTACTATAGAAAAGGCAATCCCTGGCGCACTTAAAATTTCCGACAGTATAAAATTATTTTTTGAATAATTTACTATAGAAAAGGCAATCCCTGGCGCACTTAAAATTTGCGACAGTAGAAAATTATTTTTTGAATAATTTACTATAGAAAAGGCAATCCCTGGCGCAATTAAAATTTGCGACAGCAGAAAATTATTTTTTGAATAATTTACTATAGAAAAGGCAATCCCTGGCGTAATTAAAATTTGCGACAGTAGAAATTATTTTTTGAATAATTTACTATAGAAAAGGCAATCCCTGGCGTAATTAAAATTTGCGACAGTATAAAATTATTTTTTGAAAAATTTACTATAGAAAAGGCAATGCCTGGCGTAATTAAAATTTGCGACAGTAGAAAATTATTTTTGAATAATTTACTATAGAAAAGGCAATCCCTGGCGCACTTAAATTTGCGACAGTATAAAATTATTTTTTGAAAAATTTACTATAGTAAAGGCAATGCCTGGCGTAATTAAAATTTGCGACAGTAGAAAATTATTTTTGAATAATTTACTATAGAAAAGGCAATCCCTGGCGCACTTAAAATTTGCGACAGTAGAAAATTATTTTTTGAATAATTTACTATAGAAAAGGCAATCCCTGGCGTAATTAAAATTTGCGACAGTATAAAATTATTTTTTGAATAATTTACTATAGAAAAGGCAATCCCTGGCGTAATTAAAAACTTGCGATAGTAAAAAATTATTTTTTGAATAATTTACTATAGAAAAGGCAATCCCTGGCGGATTTGAATTTTGCGACAGTAAAAAATTATTTTTTGAATAATTTACTATAGAAAAGGCAATCCCTGGCGTAATTAAAATTTGCGACAGTAGAAAATTATTTTTTGCAAAAGTTTACTATAGAAAAGGCAATCCCTGGCGTAATTAAAATTTGCGACAGTTGAAAATAATTTTTTGATTAATTTACTATAGAAAAGGCAATCCCTGGCGCAATTAAACATTGCGACAGTAAAAAATTATTTTTTGCAAAATATACTATAGAAAAGGCAATCCCTGGCGTAATTAAAATTTGCGACAGTATAAAATTATTTTTGAATAATTTACTATAGAAAAGGCAATCCCTGGCGTATTTAAAATTTGCGACAGTAAAAAATTATTTTTTGCAAAATTTACTATAGAAAGGCAATCCCTGGCGCAATTAAAATTTGCGACAGTAAAAAATTATTTTTTGAATAATTTACTATAGAAAAGGCAATCCCTGGCGTAATTAAAATTTGCGACAATAGAAAATTATTTTTTGAATAATTTACTATAGAAAAGGCAATCCCTGGCGCACTTAAAATTTCCGACAGTATAAAATTATTTTTTGAATAATTTACTATAGAAAAGGCAATCCCTGGCGTAATTAAAATTTGCGACAGTAGAAAATTATTTTTTGAAAAATTTACTATAGAAAAGGCAATCCCTGGCGTAATTAAAATTTGCGACAGTAGAAAATTATTTTTTGAAAAATTTACTATAGCAAAGGCAATCCCTGGCGTAATTAAAATTTGCGACAGTAGAAAATTATTTTTTGAATAATTTACTAAAGAAAGGCAATCCCTGGCGTAATTAAAATTTGCGACAGTATAAAATTATTTTTTGAATAATTTACTATAGAAAAGGCAATCCCTGGCGTAATTAAAACTTGCGATAGTAAAAAATTATTTTTTGAATAATTTACTATAGAAAAGGCAATCCCTGGCGGATTTGAAATTTGCGACAGTAAAAAATTATTTTTTGAATAATTTACTATAGAAAAGGCAATCCCTGGCGTAATTAAAATTTGCGACAGTAGAAAATTATTTTTTGCAAAATTTACTATAGAAAAGGCAATCCCTGGCGTAATTAAAATTTGCGACAGTTGAAAATAATTTTTTGAATAATTTACTATAGAAAAGGCAATCCCTGCGCAATTAAACTTTGCGACAGTTAAAAATTATTTTTTGCAAAATATACTATAGAAAAGGCAATCCCTGGCGTAATTAAAATTTGCGACAGTATAAAATTATTTTTTGAATAATTTACTATAGAAAAGGCAATCCCTGGCGTATTTAAAATTTCCGACAGTAAAAAATTATTTTTTGCAAAATTTACTATAGAAAGGCAATCCCTGGCGCAATTAAAATTTGCGACAGTAAAAAATTATTTTTTGAATAATTTACTATAGAAAAGGCAATCCCTGAGTAATTAAAATTGCGACAGTAGAAAATTATTTTTTGAATAATTTACTATAGAAAAGGCAATCCCTGGCGCACTTAAAATTTCCGACAGTATAAAATTATTTTTTGAATAATTTACTATAGAAAAGGCAATCCCTGGCGCACTTAAAATTTGCGACAGTAGAAAATTATTTTTTGAATAATTTACTATAGAAAAGGCAATCCCTGGCGCAATTAAAATTTGCGACAGCAGAAAATTATTTTTTGAATAATTTACTATAGAAAAGGCAATCCCTGGCGTAATTAAAATTTGCGACAGTAGAAAATTATTTTTTGAATAATTTACTATAGAAAAGGCAATCCCTGGCGTAATTAAAATTTGCGACAGTATAAAATTATTTTTTGAAAAATTTACTATAGAAAAGGCAATGCCTGGCGTAATTAAAATTTGCGACAGTAGAAAATTATTTTTTGAATAATTTACTATAGAAAAGGCAATCCCTGGCGCACTTAAAATTTGCGACAGTATAAAATAATTTTTTGAAAAATTTACTATAGTAAAGGCAATGCCTGGCGTAATTAAAATTTGCGACAGTAGAAAATTATTTTTTGAATAATTTACTATAGAAAAGGCAATCCCTGGCGTAATTAAAATTTGCGACAGTATAAAATTATTTTTTGAATAATTTACTATAGAAAAGGCAATCCCTGGCGTAATTAAAACTTGCGATAGTAAAAAATTATTTTTTGAATAATTTACTATAGAAAAGGCAATCCCTGGCGGATTTGAATTTTGCGACAGTAAAAAATTATTTTTTGAATAATTTACTATAGAAAAGGCAATCCCTGGCGTAATTAAAATTTGCGACAGTAGAAAATTATTTTTTGCAAAATTTACTATAGAAAAGGCAATCCCTGGCGTAATTAAAATTTGCGACAGTTGAAAATAATTTTTTGATTAATTTACTATAGAAAAGGCAATCCCTGGCGCAATTAAACTTTGCGACAGTAAAAAATTATTTTTTGCAAAATATACTATAGAAAAGGCAATCCCTGGCGTAATTAAAATTTGCGACAGTATAAAATTATTTTTTGAATAATTTACTATAGAAAAGGCAATCCCTGGCGTATTTAAAATTTGCGACAGTAAAAAATTAGTTTTTGCAAAATTTACTATAGAAAGGCAATCCCTGGCGCAATTAAAATTTGCGACAGTAAAAAATTATTTTTTGAATAATTTACTATAGAAAAGGCAATCCCTGGCGTAATTAAAATTTGCGACAATAGAAAATTATTTTTTGAATAATTTACTATAGAAAAGGCAATCCCTGGCGCACTTAAAATTTCCGACAGTATAAAATTATTTTTTGAATAATTTACTATAGAAAAGGCAATCCCTGGCGCACTTAAAATTTGCGACAGTAGAAAATTATTTTTTGAATAATTTACTATAGAAAAGGCAATCCCTGGCGCAATTAAAATTTGCGACAGCAGAAAATTATTTTTTGAATAATTTACTATAGAAAAGGCAATCCCTGGCGTAATTAAAATTTGCGACAGTAGAAAATTATTTTTTGAATAATTTACTATAGAAAAGGCAATCCCTGGCGTAATTAAAATTTGCGACAGTATAAAATTATTTTTTGAAAGATTTACTATAGAAAAGGCAATGCCTGGCGTAATTAAAATTTGCGACAGTAGAAAATTATTTTTTGAATAATTTACTATAGAAAAGGCAATCCCTGGCGCACTTAAAATTTGCGACAGTATAAAATTATTTTTTGAATAATTTACTATAGAAAAGGCAATCCCTGGCGCACTTAAAATTTGCGACAGTAGAAAATTATTTTTTGAATAATTTACTATAGAAAAGGCAATCCCTGGCGCAATTAAAATTTGCATTTTGAATAATTTACTATAGAAAAGGCAATCCCTGGCGTAATTAAAATTTGCGACAGTATAAAATTATTTTTTGCAAAATTTACTATAGAAAAGGCAATCCCTGGCGCAATTAAAATTTGCGACAGTTGAAAATTATTTTTTGAATAATTTACTATAGAAAAGGCAATCCCTGGTGCACTTAAAATTTGCGACAGTAGAAAATTATTTTTTGAATAATTTACTATAGAAAAGGCAATCCCTGGCGTAATTAAAATTTGCGACAGTAGAAAATTATTTTTTGAATAATTTGCTATAGAAAAGGCAATCCCTGGCGCACTTAAAATTTGCGACAGTTGAAAATTATTTTTTGAATAATTTACTATAGAAAAGGCAATCCCTGGCGTAATTAAAATTTGCGACAGTAGAAAATTATTTTTTGAATAATTTACTATAGAAAAGGCAATCCCTGGCGCAATTACAATTTGCGACAGTAGAAAATTATTTTTTGAATAATTTACTATAGAAAAGGCAATCCCTGGCGTAATTAAAATTTGCGACAGTAGAAAATTATTTTTTGAATAATTTACTATAGAAAATGCAATCCCTGGCGTAATTAAAATTTGCGACAGTTGAAAATTATTTTTTGAATAATTTACTATAGAAAAGGCAATCCCTGGTGCACTTAAAATTTGCGACAGTAAAAAATTATTTTTTGCAAAATATACTATAGAAAAGGCAATCCCTGGCGTAATTAAAATTTGCGACAGTATAAAATTATTTTTTGAATAATTTACTATAGAAAAGGCAATCCCTGGCGTATTTAAAATTTGCGACAGTAAAAAATTATTTTTTGCAAAATTTACTATAGAAAGGCAATCCCTGGCGCAATTAAAATTTGCGACAGTAAAAAATTATTTTTTGAATAATTTACTATAGAAAAGGCAATCCCTGGCGTAATTAAATTTGCGACAGTAGAAAATTATTTTTTGAATAATTTACTATAGAAAAGGCAATCCCTGGCGCACTTAAAATTTCCGACAGTATAAAATTATTTTTTGAATAATTTACTATAGAAAAGGCAATCCCTGGCGCACTTAAAATTTGCGACAGTAGAAAATTATTTTTTGAATAATTTACTATAGAAAAGGCAATCCCTGGCGCAATTAAAATTTGCGACAGCAGAAAATTATTTTTTGAATAATTTACTATAGAAAAGGCAATCCCTGGCGTAATTAAAATTTGCGACAGTAGAAAATTATTTTTTGAATAATTTACTATAGAAAAGGCAATCCCTGGCGTAATTAAAATTTGCGACAGTATAAAATTATTTTTTGAAAAATTTACTATAGAAAAGGCAATGCCTGGCGTAATTAAAATTTGCGACAGTAGAAAATTATTTTTTGAATAATTTACTATAGAAAAGGCAATCCCTGGCGCACTTAAAATTTGCGACAGTATAAAATTATTTTTTGAAAAATTTACTATAGTAAAGGCAATGCCTGGCGTAATTAAAATTTGCGACAGTAGAAAATTATTTTTTGAATAATTTACTATAGAAAAGGCAATCCCTGGCGTAATTAAAATTTGCGACAGTATAAAATTATTTTTTGAATAATTTACTATAGAAAAGGCAATCCCTGGCGTAATTAAAACTTGCGATAGTAAAAAATTATTTTTTGAATAATTTACTATAGAAAAGGCAATCCCTGGCGGATTTGAATTTTGCGACAGTAAAAAATTATTTTTTGAATAATTTACTATAGAAAAGGCAATCCCTGGCGTAATTAAAATTTGCGACAGTAGAAAATTATTTTTTGCAAAATTTACTATAGAAAAGGCAATCCCTGGCGTAATTAAAATTTGCGACAGTTGAAAATAATTTTTTGATTAATTTACTATAGAAAAGGCAATCCCTGGCGCAATTAAACTTTGCGACAGTAAAAAATTATTTTTTGCAAAATATACTATAGAAAAGGCAATCCCTGGCGTAATTAAAATTTGCGACAGTATAAAATTATTTTTTGAATAATTTACTATAGAAAAGGCAATCCCTGGCGTATTTAAAATTTGCGACAGTAAAAAATTAGTTTTTGCAAAATTTACTATAGAAAGGCAATCCCTGGCGCAATTAAAATTTGCGACAGTAAAAAATTATTTTTTGAATAATTTACTATAGAAAAGGCAATCCCTGGCGTAATTAAAATTTGCGACAATAGAAAATTATTTTTTGAATAATTTACTATAGAAAAGGCAATCCCTGGCGCACTTAAAATTTCCGACAGTATAAAATTATTTTTTGAATAATTTACTATAGAAAAGGCAATCCCTGGCGCACTTAAAATTTGCGACAGTAGAAAATTATTTTTTGAATAATTTACTATAGAAAAGGCAATCCCTGGCGCAATTAAAATTTGCGACAGCAGAAAATTATTTTTTGAATAATTTACTATAGAAAAGGCAATCCCTGGCGTAATTAAAATTTGCGACAGTAGAAAATTATTTTTTGAATAATTTACTATAGAAAAGGCAATCCCTGGCGTAATTAAAATTTGCGACAGTATAAAATTATTTTTTGAAAGATTTACTATAGAAAAGGCAATGCCTGGCGTAATTAAAATTTGCGACAGTAGAAAATTATTTTTTGAATAATTTACTATAGAAAAGGCAATCCCTGGCGCACTTAAAATTTGCGACAGTATAAAATTATTTTTTGAATAATTTACTATAGAAAAGGCAATCCCTGGCGCACTTAAAATTTGCGACAGTAGAAAATTATTTTTTGAATAATTTACTATAGAAAAGGCAATCCCTGGCGCAATTAAAATTTGCATTTTGAATAATTTACTATAGAAAAGGCAATCCCTGGCGTAATTAAAATTTGCGACAGTATAAAATTATTTTTTGCAAAATTTACTATAGAAAAGGCAATCCCTGGCGCAATTAAAATTTGCGACAGTTGAAAATTATTTTTTGAATAATTTACTATAGAAAAGGCAATCCCTGGTGCACTTAAAATTTGCGACAGTAGAAAATTATTTTTTGAATAATTTACTATAGAAAAGGCAATCCCTGGCGTAATTAAAATTTGCGACAGTAGAAAATTATTTTTTGAATAATTTGCTATAGAAAAGGCAATCCCTGGCGCACTTAAAATTTGCGACAGTTGAAAATTATTTTTTGAATAATTTACTATAGAAAAGGCAATCCCTGGCGTAATTAAAATTTGCGACAGTAGAAAATTATTTTTTGAATAATTTACTATAGAAAAGGCAATCCCTGGCGCAATTACAATTTGCGACAGTAGAAAATTATTTTTTGAATAATTTACTATAGAAAAGGCAATCCCTGGCGTAATTAAAATTTGCGACAGTAGAAAATTATTTTTTGAATAATTTACTATAGAAAATGCAATCCCTGGCGTAATTAAAATTTGCGACAGTTGAAAATTATTTTTTGAATAATTTACTATAGAAAAGGCAATCCCTGGTGCACTTAAAATTTGCGACAGTAAAAAATTATTTTTTGCAAAATATACTATAGAAAAGGCAATCCCTGGCGTAATTAAAATTTGCGACAGTATAAAATTATTTTTTGAATAATTTACTATAGAAAAGGCAATCCCTGGCGTATTTAAAATTTGCGACAGTAAAAAATTATTTTTTGCAAAATTTACTATAGAAAGGCAATCCCTCGCAATTAAAATTTGCGACAGTAAAAAATTATTTTTTGAATAATTTACTATAGAAAAGGCAATCCCTGGCGTAATTAAAATTTGCGACTGTAGAAAATTATTTTTTGAATAATTTACTATAGAAAAGGCAATCCCTGGCGCACTTAAAATTTCCGACAGTATAAAATTATTTTTTGAATAATTTACTATAGAAAAGGCAATCCCTGGCGCACTTAAAATTTGCGACAGTAGAAAATTATTTTTTGAATAATTTACTATAGAAAAGGCAATCCCTGGCGCAATTAAAATTTGCGACAGCAGAAAATTATTTTTTGAATAATTTACTATAGAAAAGGCAATCCCTGGCGTAATTAAAATTTGCGACAGTAGAAAATTATTTTTTGAATAATTTACTATAGAAAAGGCAATCCCTGGCGTATTTAAAATTTGCGACAGTATAAAATTATTTTTTGAATGATTTACTATAGAAAAGGCAATGCCTGGCGTAATTAAAATTTGCGACAGTAGAAAATTATTTTTTGAATAATTTACTATAGAAAAGGCAATCCCTGGCGCACTTAAAATTTGCGACAGTATAAAATTATTTTTTGAATAATTTACTATAGAAAAGGCAATCCCTGGCGCACTTAAAATTTGCGACAGTAGAAAATTATTTTTTGAATAATTTACTATAGAAAAGGCAATCCCTGGCGCAATTAAAATTTGCATTTTGAATAATTTACTATAGAAAAGGCAATCCCTGGCGTAATTAAAATTTGCGACAGTATAAAATTATTTTTTTTAAAATTTACTATAGAAAAGGCAATCCCTGGCGCAATTAAAATTTGCGACAGTTGAAAATTATTTTTTGAATAATTTACTATAGAAAAGGCAATCCCTGGAGCACTTAAAATTTGCGACAGTAGAAAATTATTTTTTGAATAATTTACTATAGAAAAGGCAATCCCTGGCGTAATTAAAATTTGCGACAGTAGAAAATTATTTTTTGAATAATTTGCTATAGAAAAGGCAATCCCTGGCGCACTTAAAATTTGCGACAGTTGAAAATTATTTTTTGAATAATTTACTATAGAAAAGGCAATCCCTGGCGTAATTAAAATTTGCGACAGTAGAAAATTATTTTTTGAATAATTTACTATAGAAAAGGCAATCCCTGGCGCAATTACAATTTGCGACAGTAGAAAATTATTTTTTGAATAATTTACTATAGAAAAGGCAATCCCTGGCGTAATTAAAATTTGCGACAGTAGAAAATTATTTTTTGAATAATTTACTATAGAAAATGCAATCCCTGGCGTAATTAAAATTTGCGACAGTTGAAAATTATTTTTTGAATAATTTACTATAGAAAAGGCAATCCCTGGTGCACTTAAAATTTGCGACAGCAGAAAATTATTTTTTGAATAATTTACTATAGAAAAGGCAATCCCTGGCGCACTTAAAATTTGCGACAGTATAAAATTATTTTTTGAATAATTTACTATAGAAAAGGCAATCCCTGGCGTAATTAAAATTTGCGACAGTAGAAAATTATTTTTTGAAAAATTTACTATAGAAAAGGCAATCCCTGGCCTAATTAAAATTTGCGACAGTAGAAAATTATTTTTTGAAAAATTTACTATAGCAAAGGCAATCCCTGGCGTAATTAAAATTTGCGACAGTAGAAAATTATTTTTTGAATAATTTACTATGGAAAAGGCAATCCCTGGCGTAATTAAAATTTGCGACAGTATAAAATTATTTTTTGAATAATTTACTATAGAAAAGGCAATCCCTGGCGTAATTAAAACTTGCGATAGTAAAAAATTATTTTTTGAATAATTTACTATAGAAAAGGCAATCCCTGGCGGATTTG
This sequence comes from Dioctria linearis, assembly GCA_963930735.1. Lineage (NCBI taxonomy): Eukaryota > Metazoa > Arthropoda > Insecta > Diptera > Asilidae > Dioctria > Dioctria linearis. The sequence continues at coordinate 51,734 of CAWVNZ010002154.1, forward strand.
AAATTTGCGACAGTAAAAAATTATTTTTTGAATAATTTACTATAGAAAAGGCAAACCCTGGCGTAATTAAAATTTGCGACAGTAGAAAATTATTTTTTGCAAAATTTACTATAGAAAAGGCAATCCCTGGCGTAATTAAAATTTGCGACAGTTGAAAATAATTTTTTGAATAATTTACTATAGAAAAGGCAATCCCTGGCGCAATTAAACTTTGCGACAGTAAAAAATTATTTTTTGCAAAATATACTATAGAAAAGGCAATCCCTGGCGTAATTAAAATTTGCGACAGTATAAAATTATTTTTTGAATAATTTACTATAGAAAAGGCAATCCCTGGCGTATTTAAAATTTGCGACAGTAAAAAATTATTTTTTGCAAAATTTACTATAGAAAGGCAATCCCTGGCGCAATTAAAATTTGCGACAGTAAAAAATTATTTTTTGAATAATTTACTATAGAAAAGGCAACCCCTGGCATAATTAAAATTTGCGACAGTAGAAAATTATTTTTAGAATAATTTACTATAGAAAAGGCAATCCCTGGCGCACTTAAAATTTCCGACAGTATAAAATTATTTTTTGAATAATTTACTATAGAAAAGGCAATCCCTGGCGCACTTAAAATTTGCGACAGTAGAAAATTATTTTTTGAATAATTTACTATAGAAAAGGCATTCCCTGGCGCAATTAAAATTTGCGACAGCAGAAAATTATTTTTTGAATAACTTACTATAGAAAAGGCAATCCCTGGCGTAATTAAAATTTGCGACAGTAGAAAATTATTTTTTGAATAATTTACTATAGAAAAGGCAATCCCTGGCGTAATTAAAATTTGCGACAGTATAAAATTATTTTTTGAAAAATTTACTATAGAAAAGGCAATGCCTGGCGTAATTAAAATTTGCGACAGTAGAAAATTATTTTTTGAATAATTTACTATAGAAAAGGCAATCCCTGGCGCACTTAAAATTTGCGACAGTATAAAATTATTTTTTGAAAAATTTACTATAGAAAAGGCAATGCCTGGCGTAATTAAAATTTGCGACGGTAGAAAATTATTTTTTGAATAATTTACTATAGAAAAGGCAATCCCTGGCGCACTTAAAATTTTCGACAGTAGAAAATTATTTTTTGAATAATTTACTATAGAAAAGGCAATCCCTGGCGTAATTAAAATTTGCGACAGTATAAAATTATTTTTTGAATAATTTACTATAGAAAAGGCAATCCCTGGCGTAATTAAAACTTGCGATAGTAAAAAATTATTTTTTGAATAATTTACTATAGAAAAGGCAATCCCTGGCGGATTTGAAATTTGCGACAGTAAAAAATTATTTTTTGAATAATTTACTATAGAAAAGGCAATCCCTGGCGTAATTAAAATTTGCGAAAGTAGAAAATTATTTTTTGCAAAATTTACTATAGAAAAGGCAATCCCTGGCGTAATTAAAATTTGCGACAGTTGAAAATAATTTTTTGAATAATTTACTATAGAAAAGGCAATCCCTGGCGCACTTAAAATTTGCGACAGTATAAAATTATTTTTTGAATATTTTACTATAGAAAAGGCAATCCCTGGCGCACTTAAAATTTGCGACAGTAGAAAATTATTTTTTGAATAATTTACTATAGAAAAGGCAATCCCTGGCGCAATTAAAATTTGCATTTTGAATAATTTACTATAGAAAAGGCAAACCCTGGCGTAATTAAAATTTGCGACAGTATAAAATTATTTTTTGCAAAATTTACTATAGAAAAGGCGCAATTAAAATTTGCGACAGTTGAAAATTATTTTTTGAATAATTTACTATAGAAAAGGCAATCCCTGGCGTAATTAAAATTTGCGACAGTAGAAAATTATTTTTTGAATAATTTACTACAGAAAAGGCAATCCCTGGCGCACTTAAAATTTGCGGCAGTTGAAAATTATTTTTTGAATAATTTACTATAGAAAAGGCAATCCCTGGCGTAATTAAAATTTGCGACAATAGAAAATTATTTTTTGAATAATTTACTATAGAAAAAGCAATCCCTGGCGCAATTACAATTTGCGACAGTAGAAAATTATTTTTTGAATAATTTACTATAGAAAAGGCAATCCCTGGCGTAATTAAAATTTGCGACAGCAGAAAATTATTTTTTGAATAATTTACTATAGAAAAGGCAATCCCTGGCGTATTCAAAATTTGCGACAGTAAAAAATTATTTTTTGCAAAATTTACTATAGAAAGGCTATCCCTGGCGCAATTAAAATTTGCGACAGTAAAAAATTATTTTTTGAATAATTTACTATAGAAAAGGCAATCCCTGGCGTAATTAAAATTTGCGACAGTAGAAAATTATTTTTTGAATAATTTACTATAGAAAAGGCAATCCCTGGCGCACTTAAAATTTCCGACAGTATAAAATTATTTTTTGAATAATTTACTATAGAAAAGGCAATCCCTGGCGCACTTAAAATTTGCGACAGTAGAAAATTATTTTTTGAATAATTTACTATAGAAAAGGCAATCCCTGGCGCAATTAAAATTTGCGACAGCAGAAAATTATTTTTTGAATAATTTACTATAGAAAAGGCAATCCCTGGCGTAATTAAAATTTCCGACAGTATAAAATTATTTTTTGAATAATTTACTATAGAAAAGGCAATCCCTGGCGTAATTAAAACTTGCGATAGTAAAAAATTATTTTTTGAATAATTTACTATAGAAAAGGCAATCCCTGGCGGATTTGAAATTTGCGACAGGAAAAAATTATTTTTTGAATAATTTACTATAGAAAAGGCAATCCCTGGCGTAATTAAAATTTGCGACAGTAGAAAATTATTTTTTGCAAAATTTACTATAGAAAAGGCAATCCCTGGCGTAATTAAAATTTGCGACAGTTGAAAATAATTTTTTGAATAATTTACTATAGAAAAGGCAATCCCTGGCGCAATTAAACTTTGCGACAGTAAAAAATTATTTTTTGCAAAATATACTATAGAAAAGGCAATCCCTGGCGTAATTAAAATTTGCGATAGTATAAAATTATTTTTTGAATAATTTACTATAGAAAAGGCAATCCCTGGCGTATTTAAAATTAGCGACAGTAAAAAATTATTTTTTGCAAAATTTACTATAGAAAGGCAATCCCTGGCGCAATTAAAATTTGCGACAGTAAAAAATTATTTTTTGAATAATTTACTATAGAAAAGGCAATCCCTGGCGTAATTAAAATTTGCGACAGTAGAAAATTATTTTTTGAATAATTTACTATAGAAAAGGCAATCCCTGGCGCACTTAAAATTTCCGACAGTATAAAATTATTTTTTGAATAATTTACTATAGAAAAGGCAATCCCTGGCGCACTTAAAATTTGCGACAGTAGAAAATTATTTTTTGAATAATTTACTATAGAAAAGGCAATCCCTGGCGCAATTAAAATTTGCTACAGCAGAAAATTATTTTTTGAATAATTTACTATAGAAAAGGCAATCCCTGGCGTAATTAAAATTTGCGACAGTAGAAAATTATTTTTTGAATAATTTACTATAGAAAAGGCAATCCCTGGCGTATTTAAAATTAGCGACAGTAAAAAATTATTTTTTGCAAAATTTACTATAGAAAGGCAATCCCTGGCGCAATTAAAATTTGCGACAGTAAAAAATTATTTTTTGAATAATTTACTATAGAAAAGGCAATCCCTGGCGTAATTAAAATTTGCGACAGTAGAAAATTATTTTTTGAATAATTTACTATAGAAAAGGCAATCCCTGGCGCACTTAAAATTTCCGACAGTATAAAATTATTTTTTGAATAATTTACTATAGAAAGGCAATCCCTGGCGCAATTAAAATTTGCGACAGTAAAAAATTATTTTTTGAATAATTTACTATAGAAAAGGCAATCCCTGGCGTAATTAAAATTTGCGACAGTAGAAAATTATTTTTTGAATAATTTACTATAGAAAAGGCAATCCCTGGCGCACTTAAAATTTCCGACAGTATAAAATTATTTTTTGAATAATTTACTATAGAAAAGGCAATCCCTGGCGCACTTAAAATTTGCGACAGTAGAAAATTATTTTTTGAATAATTTACTATAGAAAAGGCAATCCCTGGCGCAATTAAAATTTGCGACAGCAGAAAATTATTTTTTGAATAATTTACTATAGAAAAGGCAATCCCTGGCGTAATTAAAATTTGCGACAGTAGAAAATTATTTTTTGAATAATTTACTATAGAAAAGGCAATCCCTGGCGTAATTAAAATTTGCGACAGTATAAAATTATTTTTTGAAAAATTTACTATAGAAAAGGCAATGCCTGGCGTAATTAAAATTTGCGACAGTAGAAAATTATTTTTTGAATAATTTACTATAGAAAAGGCAATCCCTGGCGCACTTAAAATTTGCGACAGTATAAAATTATTTTTTGAAAAATTTACTATAGTAAAGGCAATGCCTGGCGTAATTAAAATTTGCGACAGTAGAAAATTATTTTTTGAATAATTTACTATAGAAAAGGCAATCCCTGGCGCACTTAAAATTTGCGACAGTAGAAAATTATTTTTTGAATAATTTACTATAGAAAAGGCAATCCCTGGCGTAATTAAAATTTGCGACAGTATAAAATTATTTTTTGAATAATTTACTATAGAAAAGGCAATCCCTGGCGTAATTAAAACTTGCGATAGTAAAAAATTATTTTTTGAATAATTTACTATAGAAAAGGCAATCCCTGGCGGATTTGAATTTTGCGACAGTAAAAAATTATTTTTTGAATAATTTACTATAGAAAAGGCAATCCCTGGCGTAATTAAAATTTGCGACAGTAGAAAATTATTTTTTGCAAAATTTACTATAGAAAAGGCAATCCCTGGCGTAATTAAAATTTGCGACAGTTGAAAATAATTTTTTGAATAATTTACTATAGAAAAGGCAATCCCTGGCGCAATTAAACTTTGCGACAGTAAAAAATTATTTTTTGCAAAATATACTATAGAAAAGGCAATCCCTGGCGTAATTAAAATTTGCGACAGTATAAAATTATTTTTTGAATAATTTACTATAGAAAAGGTAATCCCTGGCGTATTTAAAATTTGCGACAGTAAAAAATTATTTTTTGCAAATTTACTATAGAAAGGCAATCCCTGGCGCAATTAAAATTTGCGACAGTAAAAAATTATTTTTTGAATAATTTACTATAGAAAAGGCAATCCCTGGCGTAATTAAAATTTGCGACAGTAGAAAATTATTTTTTGAATAATTTACTATAGAAAAGGCAATCCCTGGCGCACTTAAAATTTGCGACAGTATAAAATTATTTTTTGAATAATTTACTATAGAAAAGGCAATCCCTGGCGCACTTAAAATTTGCGACAGTAGAAATTTATTTTTTGAATAATTTACTATAGAAAAGGCAATCCCTGGCGCAATTAAAATTTGCGACAGCAGAAAATTATTTTTTGAATAATTTACTATAGAAAAGGCAATCCCTGGCGTAATTAAAATTTGCGACAGTAGAAAATTATTTTTTGAATAATTTACTATAGAAAAGGCAATCCCTGGCATAATTAAAATTTGCGACAGTATAAAATTATTTTTTGAAAGATTTACTATAGAAAAGGCAATGCCTGGCGTAATTAAAATTTGCGACAGTAGAAAATTATTTTTTGAATAATTTACTATAGAAAAGGCAATCCCTGGCGCACTTAAAATTTGCGACAGTATAAAATTATTTTTTGAATAATTTACTATAGAAAAGGCAATCCCTGGCGCACTTAAAATTTGCGACAGTAGAAAATTATTTTTTGAATAATTTACTATAGAAAAGGCAATCCCTGGCGCAATTAAAATTTGCATTTTGAATAATTTACTATAGAAAAGGCAATCCCTGGCGTAATTAAAATTTGCGACAGTATAAAATTATTTTTTGCAAAATTTACTATAGAAAAGGCAATCCCTGGCGCAATTAAAATTTGCGACAGTTGAAAATTATTTTTTGAATAATTTACTATAGAAAAGGCAATCCCTGGAGCACTTAAAATTTGCGACAGTAGAAAATTATTTTTTGAATAATTTACTATAGAAAAGGCAATCCCTGGCGTAATTAAAATTTGCGACAGTAGAAAATTATTTTTTGAATAATTTGCTATAGAAAAGGCAATCCCTGGCGCACTTAAAATTTGCGACAGTTGAAAATTATTTTTTGAATAATTTACTATAGAAAAGGCAATCCCTGGCGTAATTAAAATTTGCGACAGTAGAAAATTATTTTTTGAATAATTTACTATAGAAAAGGCAATCCCTGGCGCAATTACAATTTGCGACAGTAGAAAATTATTTTTTGAATAATTTACTATAGAAAAGGCAATCCCTGGCGTAATTAAAATTTGCGACAGTAGAAAATTATTTTTTGAATAATTTACTATAGAAAATGCAATCCCTGGCGTAATTAAAATTTGCGACAGTTGAAAATTATTTTTTGAATAATTTACTATAGAAAAGGCAATCCCTGGTGCACTTAAAATTTGCGACATTAGAAAATTATTTTTTGAATAATTTACTATAGAAAAGGCAATCCCTGGCGCACTTAAAATTTGCGACAGTATAAAATTATTTTTTGAATAATTTACTATAGAAAAGGCAATCCCTGGCGTAATTAAAATTTGCGACAGTAGAAAATTATTTTTTGAAAAATTTACTATAGAAAAGGCAATCCCTGGCGTAATTAAAATTTGCGAGAGTAGAAAATTATTTTTTGAAAAATTTACTATAGCAAAGGCAATCCCTGGCGTAATTAAAATTTGCGACAGTAGAAAATTATTTTTTGAATAATTTACTATGGAAAAGGCAATCCCTGGCGTAATTAAAATTTGCGACAGTATAAAATTATTTTTTGAATAATTTACTATAGAAAAGGCAATCCCTGGCGTAATTAAAACTTGCGATAGTAAAAAATTATTTTTTGAATAATTTACTATAGAAAAGGCAATCCCTGGCGGATTTGAAATTTGCCACAGTAAAAAATTTTTTTTTGAATAATTTACTACAGAAAAGGCAAACCCTGGCGTAATTAAAATTTGCGACAGTAGAAAATTATTTTTTGCAAAATTTACTATAGAAAAGGCAATCATTGGCGTAATTAAAATTTGCGACAGTTGAAAATAATTTTTTGAATAATTTACTATAGAAAAGGCAATCCCTGGCGCAATTAAACTTTGCGGCAGTAAAAAATTATTTTTTGCAAAATATACTATAGAAAAGGCAATCCCTGGCGTAATTAAAATTTGCGACAGTATAAAATTATTTTTTGAATAATTTACTATAGAAAAGGCAATCCCTGGCGTATTTAAAATTTGCGACAGTAAAAAATTATTTTTTTGCAAAATTTACTATAGAAAGGCAATCCCTGGCGCAATTAAAATTTGCGACAGTAAAAAATTATTTTTTGAATAATTTACTATAGAAAAGGCAATCCCTGGCATAGTTAAAATTTGCGACAGTAGAAAATTATTTTTTGAATAATTTACTATAGAAAAGGCAATCCCTGGCGCACTTAAAATTTCCGACAGTATAAAATTATTTTTTGAATAATTTACTATAGAAAAGGCAATCCCTGGCGCACTTGAAATTTGCGACAGTAGAAAATTATTTTTTGAATAATTTACTATAGAAAAGGCAATCCCTGGCGCAATTAAAATTTGCGACAGCAGAAAATTATTTTTTGAATAATTTACTATAGAAAAGGCAATCCCTGGCGTAATTAAAATTTGCGACAGTAGAAAATTATTTTTTGAATAATTTACTATAGAAAAGGCAATCCCTGGCGTAATTAAAATTTGCGACAGTATAAAATTATTTTTTGAAAAATTTACTATAGAAAAGGCAATGCCTGGCGTAATTAAAATTTGCGACAGTAGAAAATTATTTTTTGAATAATTTACTATAGAAAAGGCAATCCCTGGCGCACTTAAAATTAGCGACAGTATAAAATTATTTTTTGTAAAATTTACTATAGAAAAGGCAATGCCTGGCGTAATTAAAATTTGCGACAGTAGAAAATTATTTTTTGAATAATTTACTATAGAAAAGGCAATCCCTGGCGCACTTAAAATTTGCGACAGTAGAAAATTATTTTTTGAATAATTTACTATAGAAAAGGCAATCCCTGGCGTAATTAAAATTTGCGACAGTATAAAATTATTTTTTGAATAATTTACTATAGAAAAGGCAATCCCTGGCGTAATTAAAACTTGCGATAGTAAAAAATTATTTTTTGAATAATTTACTATAGAAAAGGCAATCCCTGGCGGATTTGAAATTTGCGACAGTAAAAAATTATTTCTTGAATAATTTACTATAGAAAAGGCAATCCCTGGCGTAATTAAAAAATTTGCGACAGTAAAAAATTATTTTTTGCAAAATATACTATAGAAAAGGCAATCCCTGGCGTATTCAAAATTTGCGACAGTAAAAAATTATTTTTTGCAAAATTTACTATAGAAAGGCAATCCCTGGCGCAATTAAAATTTGCGACAGTAAAAAATTATTTTTTGAATAATTTACTATAGAAAAGGCAATCCCTGGCGTAATTAAAATTTGCGACAGTAGAAAATTATTTTTTGAATAATTTACTATAGAAAAGGCAATCCCTGGCGCACTTAAAATTTCCGACAGTATAAAATTATTTTTTGAATAATTTACTATAGAAAAGGCAATCCCTGGCGCACTTAAAATTTGCGACAGTAGAAAATTATTTTTTGAATAATTTACTATAGAAAAGGCAATCCCTGGCGCAATTAAAATTTGCGACAGCAGAAAATTATTTTTTGAATAATTTACTATAGAAAAGGCAATCCCTGGCGTAATTAAAATTTGCGACAGTAGAAAATTATTTTTTGCAAAATTTACTATAGAAAAGGCAATCCCTGGCGTAATTAAAATTTGCGACAGTATAAAATTATTTTTTGAAAAATTTACTATAGAAAAGGCAATGCCTGGCGTAATTAAAATTTGCGACAGTAGAAAATTATTTTTTGAATAATTTACTATAGAAAAGGCAATCCCTGGCGCACTTAAAATTTGCGACAGTATAAAATTATTTTTTGAATAATTTACTATAGAAAAGGCAATCCCTGGCGCACTTAAAATTTGCGACAGTAGAAAATTATTTTTTGAATAATTTACTATAGAAAAGGCAATCCCTGGCGCAATTAAAATTTGCATTTTGAATAATTTACTATAGAAAAGGCAATCCCTGGCGTAATTAAAATTTGCGACAGTATAAAATTATTTTTTGCAAAATTTACTATAGAAAAGGCAATCCCTGGCGCAATTAAAATTTGCGACAGTTGAAAATTATTTTTTGAATAATTTACTATAGAAAAGGCAATCCCTGGCGTAATTAAAATTTGCGACAGTAGAAAATTATTTTTTGAATAATTTACTACAGAAAAGACAATCCCTGGCGCACTTAAAATTTGCGACAGTTGAAAATTATTTTTTGAATAATTTACTATAGCAAAGGCAATCCCTGGCGTAATTAAAATTTGCGACAATAGAAAATTATTTTTTGAATAATTTACTATAGAAAAAGCAATCCCTGGCGCAATTACAATTTGCGACAGTAGAAAATTATTTTTTGAATAATTTACTATAGAAAAGGCAATCCCTGGCGTAATTAAAAGTTGCGACAGCAGAAAATTATTTTTTGAATAATTTACTATAGAAAAGGCAATCCCTGGCGTAATTAAAATTTGCGACAGTAGAAAATTATTTTTTGAATAATTTACTATAGAAAAGGCAATCCCTGGCGTAATTAAAATTTGCGACAGTATAAAATTATTTTTTGAAAAATTTACTATAGAAAAGGCAATGCCTGGCGTAATTAAAATTTGCGACAGTAGAAAATTATTTTTTGAATAATTTACTATAGAAAAGGCAATCCCTGGCGCACTTAAAATTTGCGACAGTATAAAATTATTTTTTGAAAAATTTACTATAGAAAAGGCAATGCCTGGCGTAATTAAAATTTGCGACAGTAGAAAATTATTTTTTAAATAATTTACTATAGAAAGGCAATCCCTGGCGCACTTAAAATTTGCGACAGTAGAAAATTATTTTTTGAATAATTTACTATAGAAAAGGCAATCCCTGGCGTAATTAAAATTTCCGACAGTATAAAATTATTTTTTGAATAATTTACTATAGAAAAGGCAATCCCTGGCGTAATTAAAACTTGCGATAGTAAAAAATTATTTTTTGAATAATTTACTATAGAAAAGGCAATCCCTGGCGGATTTGAAATTTGCGACAGTAAAAAATTATTTTTTGAATAATTTACTATAGAAAAGGCAATCCCTGGCGTAATTAAAATTTGCGACAGTAGAAAATTATTTTTTGCAAAATTTACTATAGAAAAGGCAATCCCTGGCGTAATTAAAATTTGCGACAGTTGAAAATAATTTTTTGAATAATTTACTATAGAAAAGGCAATCCCTGGCGCAATTAAACTTTGCGACAGTAAAAAATTATTTTTTGCAAAATATACTATAGAAAAGGCAATCCCTGGCGTAATTAAAATTTGCGACAGTATAAAATTATTTTTTGAATAATTTACTATAGAAAAGGCAATCCCTGGCGTATTTAAAATTAGCGACAGTAAAAAATTATTTTTTGCAAAATTTACTATAGAAAGGCAATCCCTGGCGCAATTAAAATTTGCGACAGTAAAAAATTATTTTTTGAATAATTTACTATAGAAAAGGCAATCCCTGGCGTAATTAAAATTTGCGACAGTAGAAAATTATTTTTTGAATAATTTACTATAGAAAAGGCAATCCCTGGCGCACTTAAAATTTCCGACAGTATAAAATTATTTTTTGAATAATTTACTATAGAAAAGGCAATCCCTGGCGCACTTAAAATTTGCGACAGTAGAAAATTATTTTTTGAATAATTTACTATAGAAAAGGCAATCCCTGGCGCAATTAAAATTTGCGACAGCAGAAAATTATTTTTTGAATAATTTACTATAGAAAAGGCAATCACTGGCGTTATTAAAATTTGCGACAGTAGAAAATTATTTTTTGAATAATTTACTATAGAAAAGGCAATCCCTGGCGCAATTAAAATTTGCATTTTGAATAATTTACTATAGAAAAGGCAATCCCTGGCGTAATTAAAATTTGCGACAGTATAAAATTATTTTTTGCAAAATTTACTAAAGAAAAGGCAATCCCTGGCGCAATTAAAATTTGCGACAGTTGAAAATTATTTTTTGAATAATTTACTATAGAAAAGGCAATCCCTGGCGTAATTAAAATTTGCGACAGTAGAAAATTATTTTTTGAATAATTTACTATAGAAAAGGCAATCCCTGGCGCACTTAAAATTTGCGACAGTTGAAAATTATTTTTTGAATAATTTACTATAGAAAAGGCAATCCCTGGCGTAATTAAAATTTGCGACAGTAGAAAATTATTTTTTGAATAATTTACTATAGAAAAGGCAATCCCTGGCGCAATTACAATTTGCGACAGTAGAAAATTATTTTTTGAATAATTTACTATAGAAAAGGCAATCCCTGGCGTAATTAAAATTTGCGACAGTAGAAAATTATTTTTTGAATAATTTACTATAGAAAATGCAATCCCTGGCGTAATTAAAATTTGCGACAGTTGAAAATTATTTTTTGAATAATTTACTATAGAAAAGGCAATCCCTGGTGCACTTAAAATTTGCGACATTAGAAAATTATTTTTTGAATAATTTACTATAGAAAAGGCAATCCCTGGCGCACTTAAAATTTGCGACAGTATAAAATTATTTTTTGAATAATTTACTATAGAAAAGGCAATCCCTGGCGTAATTAAAATTTGCGAGAGTAGAAAATTATTTTTTGAAAAATTTACTATAGCAAAGGCAATCCCTGGCGTAATTAAAATTTGCGACAGTAGAAAATTATTTTTTGAATAATTTACTATGGAAAAGGCAATCCCTGGCGTAATTAAAATTTGCGACAGTATAAAATTATTTTTTGAATAATTTACTATAGAAAAGGCAATCCCTGGCGTAATTAAAACTTGCGATAGTAAAAAATTATTTTTTGAATAATTTACTATAGAAAAGGCAATCCCTGGCGGATTTGAAATTTGCCACAGTAAAAAATTTTTTTTTGAATAATTTACTACAGAAAAGGCAAACCCTGGCGTAATTAAAATTTGCGACAGTAGAAAATTATTTTTTGCAAAATTTACTATAGAAAAGGCAATCATTGGCGTAATTAAAATTTGCGACAGTTGAAAATAATTTTTTGAATAATTTACTATAGAAAAGGCAATCCCTGGCGCAATTAAACTTTGCGGCAGTAAAAAATTATTTTTTGCAAAATATACTATAGAAAAGGCAATCCCTGGCGTAATTAAAATTTGCGACAGTATAAAATTATTTTTTGAATAATTTACTATAGAAAAGGCAATCCCTGGCGTATTTAAAATTTGCGACAGTAAAAAATTATTTTTTTGCAAAATTTACTATAGAAAGGCAATCCCTGGCGCAATTAAAATTTGCGACAGTAAAAAATTATTTTTTGAATAATTTACTATAGAAAAGGCAATCCCTGGCATAGTTAAAATTTGCGACAGTAGAAAATTATTTTTTGAATAATTTACTATAGAAAAGGCAATCCCTGGCGCACTTAAAATTTCCGACAGTATAAAATTATTTTTTGAATAATTTACTATAGAAAAGGCAATCCCTGGCGCACTTGAAATTTGCGACAGTAGAAAATTATTTTTTGAATAATTTACTATAGAAAAGGCAATCCCTGGCGCAATTAAAATTTGCGACAGCAGAAAATTATTTTTTGAATAATTTACTATAGAAAAGGCAATCCCTGGCGTAATTAAAATTTGCGACAGTAGAAAATTATTTTTTGAATAATTTACTATAGAAAAGGCAATCCCTGGCGTAATTAAAATTTGCGACAGTATAAAATTATTTTTTGAAAAATTTACTATAGAAAAGGCAATGCCTGGCGTAATTAAAATTTGCGACAGTAGAAAATTATTTTTTGAATAATTTACTATAGAAAAGGCAATCCCTGGCGCACTTAAAATTAGCGACAGTATAAAATTATTTTTTGTAAAATTTACTATAGAAAAGGCAATGCCTGGCGTAATTAAAATTTGCGACAGTAGAAAATTATTTTTTGAATAATTTACTATAGAAAAGGCAATCCCTGGCGCACTTAAAATTTGCGACAGTAGAAAATTATTTTTTGAATAATTTACTATAGAAAAGGCAATCCCTGGCGTAATTAAAATTTGCGACAGTATAAAATTATTTTTTGAATAATTTACTATAGAAAAGGCAATCCCTGGCGTAATTAAAACTTGCGATAGTAAAAAATTATTTTTTGAATAATTTACTATAGAAAAGGCAATCCCTGGCGGATTTGAAATTTGCGACAGTAAAAAATTATTTTTTGAATAATTTACTATAGAAAAGGCAATCCCTGGCGTAATTAAAAAATTTGCGACAGTAAAAAATTATTTTTTGCAAAATATACTATAGAAAAGGCAATCCCTGGCGTATTCAAAATTTGCGACAGTAAAAAATTATTTTTTGCAAAATTTACTATAGAAAGGCAATCCCTGGCGCAATTAAAATTTGCGACAGTAAAAAATTATTTTTTGAATAATTTACTATAGAAAAGGCAATCCCTGGCGTAATTAAAATTTGCGACAGTAGAAAATTATTTTTTGAATAATTTACTATAGAAAAGGCAATCCCTGGCGCACTTAAAATTTCCGACAGTATAAAATTATTTTTTGAATAATTTACTATAGAAAAGGCAATCCCTGGCGCACTTAAAATTTGCGACAGTAGAAAATTATTTTTTGAATAATTTACTATAGAAAAGGCAATCCCTGGCGCAATTAAAATTTGCGACAGCAGAAAATTATTTTTTGAATAATTTACTATAGAAAAGGCAATCCCTGGCGTAATTAAAATTTGCGACAGTAGAAAATTATTTTTTGCAAAATTTACTATAGAAAAGGCAATCCCTGGCGTAATTAAAATTTGCGACAGTATAAAATTATTTTTTGAAAAATTTACTATAGAAAAGGCAATGCCTGGCGTAATTAAAATTTGCGACAGTAGAAAATTATTTTTTGAATAATTTACTATAGAAAAGGCAATCCCTGGCGCACTTAAAATTTGCGACAGTATAAAATTATTTTTTGAATAATTTACTATAGAAAAGGCAATCCCTGGCGCACTTAAAATTTGCGACAGTAGAAAATTATTTTTTGAATAATTTACTATAGAAAAGGCAATCCCTGGCGCAATTAAAATTTGCATTTTGAATAATTTACTATAGAAAAGGCAATCCCTGGCGTAATTAAAATTTGCGACAGTATAAAATTATTTTTTGCAAAATTTACTATAGAAAAGGCAATCCCTGGCGCAATTAAAATTTGCGACAGTTGAAAATTATTTTTTGAATAATTTACTATAGAAAAGGCAATCCCTGGCGTAATTAAAATTTGCGACAGTAGAAAATTATTTTTTGAATAATTTACTACAGAAAAGACAATCCCTGGCGCACTTAAAATTTGCGACAGTTGAAAATTATTTTTTGAATAATTTACTATAGAAAAGGCAATCCCTGGCGTAATTAAAATTTGCGACAATAGAAAATTATTTTTTGAATAATTTACTATAGAAAAAGCAATCCCTGGCGCAATTACAATTTGCGACAGTAGAAAATTATTTTTTGAATAATTTACTATAGAAAAGGCAATCCCTGGCGTAATTAAAATTTGCGACAGCAGAAAATTATTTTTTGAATAATTTACTATAGAAAAGGCAATCCCTGGCGTAATTAAAATTTGCGACAGTAGAAAATTATTTTTTGAATAATTTACTATAGAAAAGGCAATCCCTGGCGTAATTAAAATTTGCGACAGTATAAAATTATTTTTTGAAATATTTACTATAGAAAAGGCAATGCCTGGCGTAATTAAAATTTGCGACAGTAGAAAATTATTTTTTGAATAATTTACTATAGAAAAGGCAATCCCTGGCGCACTTAAAATTTGCGACAGTATAAAATTATTTTTTGAAAAATTTACTATAGAAAAGGCAATGCCTGGCGTAATTAAAATTTGCGACAGTAGAAAATTATTTTTTAAATAATTTACTATAGAAAGGCAATCCCTGGCGCACTTAAAATTTGCGACAGTAGAAAATTATTTTTTGAATAATTTACTATAGAAAAGGCAATCCCTGGCGTAATTAAAATTTCCGACAGTATAAAATTATTTTTTGAATAATTTACTATAGAAAAGGCAATCCCTGGCGTAATTAAAACTTGCGATAGTAAAAAATTATTTTTTGAATAATTTACTATAGAAAAGGCAATCCCTGGCGGATTTGAAATTTGCGACAGTAAAAAATTATTTTTTGAATAATTTACTATAGAAAAGGCAATCCCTGGCGTAATTAAAATTTGCGACAGTAGAAAATTATTTTTTGCAAAATTTACTATAGAAAAGGCAATCCCTGGCGTAATTAAAATTTGCGACAGTTGAAAATAATTTTTTGAATAATTTACTATAGAAAAGGCAATCCCTGGCGCAATTAAACTTTGCGACAGTAAAAAATTATTTTTTGCAAAATATACTATAGAAAAGGCAATCCCTGGCGTAATTAAAATTTGCGACAGTATAAAATTATTTTTTGAATAATTTACTATAGAAAAGGCAATCCCTGGCGTATTTAAAATTAGCGACAGTAAAAAATTATTTTTTGCAAAATTTACTATAGAAAGGCAATCCCTGGCGCAATTAAAATTTGCGACAGTAAAAAATTATTTTTTGAATAATTTACTATAGAAAAGGCAATCCCTGGCGTAATTAAAATTTGCGACAGTAGAAAATTATTTTTTGAATAATTTACTATAGAAAAGGCAATCCCTGGCGCACTTAAAATTTCCGACAGTATAAAATTATTTTTTGAATAATTTACTATAGAAAAGGCAATCCCTGGCGCACTTAAAATTTGCGACAGTAGAAAATTATTTTTTGAATAATTTACTATAGAAAAGGCAATCCCTGGCGCAATTAAAATTTGCGACAGCAGAAAATTATTTTTTGAATAATTTACTATAGAAAAGGCAATCACTGGCGTTATTAAAATTTGCGACAGTAGAAAATTATTTTTTGAATAATTTACTATAGAAAAGGCAATCCCTGGCGCAATTAAAATTTGCATTTTGAATAATTTACTATAGAAAAGGCAATCCCTGGCGTAATTAAAATTTGCGACAGTATAAAATTATTTTTTGCAAAATTTACTAAAGAAAAGGCAATCCCTGGCGCAATTAAAATTTGCGACAGTTGAAAATTATTTTTTGAATAATTTACTATAGAAAAGGCAATCCCTGGCGTAATTAAAATTTGCGACAGTAGAAAATTATTTTTTGAATAATTTACTATAGAAAAGGCAATCCCTGGCGCACTTAAAATTTGCGACAGTTGAAAATTATTTTTTGAATAATTTACTATAGAAAAGGCAATCCCTGGCGTAATTAATATTTGCGACAGTAGAAAATTATTTTTTGAATAATTTACTATAGAAAAGGCAATCCCTGGCGCAATTACAATTTGCTACAGTAGAAAATTATTTTTTGAATAATTTACTATAGAAAAGGCAATCCCTGGCGTAATTAAAATTTGCGACAGTAGAAAATTATTTTTTGAATAATTTACTATAGAAAATGCAATCCCTGGCGTAATTAAAATTTGCGACAGTTGAAAATTATTTTTTGAATAATTTACTATAGAAAAGGCAATCTCCTGGTGCACTTAAAATTTGCGACAGTAGAAAATTATTTTTTGAATAATTTACTATAGAAAAGGCAATCCCTGGCGCACTTAAAATTTGCGACAGTATAAAATTATTTTTTGAATAATTTTCTATAGAAAAGGCAATCCCTGGCGTAATTAAAATTTGCGAGAGTAGAAAATTATTTTTTGCAAAATTTACTATAGAAAAGGCAATCCCTGGCGTAATTAAACTTTGCGACAGTTGAAAATTATTTTTTGAATAATTTACTATAGAAAAGGCAATCCCTGGCGTAATTAAAATTTGCGACAGTAGAAAATTATTTTTTGAATAATTTACTATAGAAAAGGCAATCCCTGGCGTAATTAAAATTTGCGACAGTATAAAATTATTTTTTGAATAATTTACTATAGAAAAGGCAATCCCTGGCGTAATTAAAATTTGCGACAGTAGAAAATTATTTTTTGCAAAATTTACTATAGAAAAGGCAATCCCTGGCGTAATTAAAATTTGCGACAGTTGAAAATTATTTTTTGAATAATTTACTATAGAAAAGGCTATCCCTGGCGCACTTAAAATTTGCGACAGTTGAAAATTATTTTTTGAATAATTTACTATAGAAAAGGCAATCCCTGGCGTAATTAAAATTTGCGACAGTAGAAAATTATTTTTTGAATAATTTACTATAGAAAAGGCAATCCCTGGCGTATTTAAAATTTGCGACAGTATACAATTATTTTTTGAATAATTTACTATAGAAAAGCAATCCCTGGCGCAATTACAACTTGCGACAGTAGAAAATTATTTTTTGAATAATTTACTATAAAAAGGCAATCCTTGTCGTAATTAAAATTTGCGACAGTAGAAAATTATTTTTTGAATAATTTACTATAGAAAAGGCAATCCCTGGCAGATTTGAAATTTGCGACAGTAAAAAATTTTTTTTTGAATAATTTACTATAGAAAAGGCAATCCCTGGCGGATTTGAAATTTGAGACAGTAAAAAATTATTTTTTGAATAATTTACTATAGAAAAGGCAATCCCTGGCGTAATTAAAATTTGCGACAGTATAAAATTATTTTTTGAATAATTTACTATAGAAAAGGCAATCCCTGGCGTAATTAAAATTTGCGATAGTAAAAAATTATTTTTTGAATAATTTACTATAGAAAAGGCAATCCCTGGCGCACTTAAAATTTGCGACAGTAGAAAATTATTTTTTGAATAATTTACTATAGAAAAGGCAATCCCTGGCGTAATTAAAATTTGCGACAGTTGAAAATTATTTTTTGAATAATTTACTGTAGAAAAGGCAATCCCTGGCGCAATTAAAATTTGCGACAGTAAGAAATTAATTTGTGAGAAATTTACTATAGAAAAGGCAATCCCTGGCGTAATTAAAATTTGCGACAGTTGAAAATTATTTTTTGAATAATTTACTATAGAAAAGGCAATCCCTGGCGCACTAAAAATTTGCGACAGTTGAAAATTATTTTTTGAATAATTTACTATAGAAAAGGCAATCCCTGGCGTAATTAAAATTTGCGACAGTAGAAAATTATTTTTTGAATAATTTACTATAGAAAAGGCAATCCCTGGCGTAATTAAAATTTGCGACAGTATAAAATTATTTTTTGAATAATTTACTATAGAAAAGGCAATCCCTGGCGTAATTAAAATTTGCGACAGTATAAAATTATTTTTTGAATAATTTACTATAGAAAAGGCAATCCCTGGCGCACTTAAAATTTGCGACAGTAAAAAATTATTTTTTGAATAATTTACTATAGAAAAGGCAATACCTGGCGTAATTAAAATTTGTGACAGTATAAAATTATTTTTTGAATAATTTACTATAGAAAACGTAATCCCTGGCGTAATTAAAATTTGCGACAGTAGAAAATTATTTTTTGCAAAATTTACTATAGAAAAGGCAGTCCCTGGCGTAATTAAAATTTGCGACAGTATAAAATTATTTTTTGAATAATTTACTATAGAAAAGGCAATCCCTGGCGCACTTAAAATTTGCGACAGTAAAAAATTATTTTTTGAATAATTTACTATAGAAAAGGCAATACCTGGCGTAATTAAAATTTGCGACAGTATAAAATTATTTTTTGAATAATTTACTATAGAAAAGGCAATCCCTGGCGCAATTACGATTTGCGACAGTAGAAAATTATTTTTTGAATAATTTACTATAGAAAAGGCAATCCCTGGCGCACTTAAAATTTGCGACAGTAGAAAATTATTTTTTGAATAATTTACTATAGAAAAGGCAATCCCTGGCGCATTTAAAATTTGCGACAGTATAAAATTATTTTTTGAATAATTTACTATAGAAAAGGTAATCTCTGGCGTAATTAAAATTTGCGACAGTAGAAAATTATTTTTTGCAAAATTTACTATAGAAAAGGCAATCCCTGGCATAATTAAAATTTGCTACAGTTGAAACTTATCTTTTGAATAATTTACTATAGAAAAGGCAATCCCTGGCGTAATTAAAATTTGCGACAGTAGAAAATTATTTTTTGAATAATTTACTATAGAAAAGGCAATCCTGGCGTAATTAAAATTTGCGACAGTATAAAATTATTTTTTGAATAATTTACTATAGAAAAGGCAATCCCTGGCGTAATTAAAATTTGCGACAGTAGAAAATTATTTTTTGCAAAATTTACTATAGAAAAGGCAATCCCTGGCGTAATTAAAATTTGCGACAGTTGAAAATTATTTTTTGAATAATTTACTATAGAAAAGGCAATCCCTGGCGCAATTACAATTTGCGACAGTAGAAAATTATTTTTTGAATAATTTACTATAGAAAAGGCAATCCCTGGCGTAATTAAAATTTGCGACAGTAGAAAATTATTTTTTGAATAATTTACTATAGAAAAGGCAATCCCTGGCAGATTTGAAATTTGCGACAGTAAAAAATTATTTTTTGAATAATTTACTATAGAAAAGGCAATCCCTGGCGGATTTGAATTTTGCGACAGTAAAAAATTATTTTTTGAATAATTTACTATAGAAAAGGCAATCCCTGGCGTAATTAAAATTTGCGACAGTATAAAATTATTTTTTGAATAATTTACTATAGAAAAGGCAATCCCTGGCGCAATTAAAATTTGCGACAGTAAAAAATTAATTTGTGAGAAATTTACTATAGAAAAGGCAATCCCTGGCGTAATTAAAATTTGCGACAGTAGAAAATTATTTTTTGCAAAATTTACTATAGAAAAGGCAATCCCTGGCGGATTTGAAATTTGCGACAGTATAAAATTATTTTTTGAATAATTTACTATAGAAAAGGCAATCCCTGGCGTAATTAAAATTTGCGATAGTAAAAAATTATTTTTTGAATAATTTACTATAGAAAAGGCAATCCCTGGCGCACTTAAAATTTGCGACAGTAGAAAATTATTTTTTGAATAATTTACTATAGAAAAGGCAATCCCTGGCGTAATTAAAATTTGCGACAGTTGAAAATTATTTTTTGAATAATTTACTGTAGAAAAGGCAATCCCTGGCGCAATTAAAATTTGCGACAGTAAGAAATTAATTTGTGAGAAATTTACTATACAAAAGGCAATCCCTGGCGTAATTAAAATTTGCGACAGTTGAAAATTATTTTTTGAATAATTTACTATAGAAAAGGCAATCCCTGGCGTATTTAAAATTTGCGACAGTAGAAAATTATTTTTTGAATAATTTACGATAGAAAAGGCAATCCCTGGCGTAATTAAAATTTGCGACAGTAAAAAATTATTTTTTGAATAATTTACTATAGAAAAGGCAATACCTGGCGTAATTAAAATTTGCGACAGTATAAAATTATTTTTTGAATAATTTACTATAGAAAAGGCAATCCCTGGCGCACTTAAAATTTGCGACAGTAAAAAATTATTTTTTGAATAATTTACTATAGAAAAGGCAATACCTGGCGTAATTAAAATTTGCGACAGTATAAAATTATTTTTTGAATAATTTACTATAGAAAAGGCAATCCCTGGCGCAATTACGATTTGCGACAGTAGAAAATTATTTTTTGAATAATTTACTATAGAAAAGGCAATCCCTGGCGCACTTAAAATTTGCGACAGTAGAAAATTATTTTTTGAATAATTTACTATAGAAAAGGCAATCCCTGGCGCATTTAAAATTTGCGACAGTATAAAATTATTTTTTGAATAATTTACTATAGAAAAGGTAATCTCTGGCGTAATTAAAATTTGCGACAGTAGAAAATTATTTTTTGCAAAATTTACTATAGAAAAGGCAATCCCTGGCATAATTAAAATTTGCTACAGTTGAAACTTATCTTTTGAATAATTTACTATAGAAAAGGCAATCCCTGGCGTAATTAAAATTTGCGACAGTAGAAAATTATTTTTTGAATAATTTACTATAGAAAAGGCAATCCTGGCGTAATTAAAATTTGCGACAGTATAAAATTATTTTTTGAATAATTTACTATAGAAAAGGCAATCCCTGGCGTAATTAAAATTTGCGACATTAGAAAATTATTTTTTGCAAAATTTACTATAGAAAAGGCAATCCCTGGCGTAATTAAAATTTGCGACAGTTGAAAATTATTTTTTGAATAATTTACTATAGAAAAGGCAATCCCTGGCGCAATTACAATTTGCGACAGTAGAAAATTATTTTTTGAATAATTTACTATAGAAAAGGCAATCCCTGGCGTAATTAAAATTTGCGACAGTAGAAAATTATTTTTTGAATAATTTACTATAGAAAAGGCAATCCCTGGCAGATTTGAAATTTGCGACAGTAAAAAATTATTTTTTGAATAATTTACTATAGAAAAGGCAATCCCTGGCGGATTTGAATTTTGCGACAGTAAAAAATTATTTTTTGAATAATTTACTATAGAAAAGGCAATCCCTGGCGTAATTAAAATTTGCGACAGTATAAAATTCTTTTTTGAATAATTTACTATAGAAAAGGCAATCCCTGGCGCAATTAAAATTTGCGACAGTAAAAAATTAATTTGTGAGAAATTTACTATAGAAAAGGCAATCCCTGGCGGATTTGAAATTTGCGACAGTATAAAATTATTTTTTGAATAATTTACTATAGAAAAGGCAATCCCTGGCGTAATTAAAATTTTCGATATTAAATAATTTTTTTTGGAATAATTTACTATAGAAAAGGCAATCCCTGGCGCACTTAAAATTTGCGACAGTAGAAAATTATTTTTTGAATAATTTACTATAGAAAAGGCAATCCCTGGCGTAATTAAAATTTGCGACAGTTGAAAATTATTTTTTGAATAATTTACTGTAGAAAAGGCAATCCCTGGCGCAATTAAAATTTGCGACAGTAAGAAATTAATTTGTGAGAAATTTACTATAGAAAAGGCAATCCCTGGCGTAATTAAAATTTGCGACAGTTGAAAATTATTTTTTGAATAATTTACTATAAAAAAGGCAATCCCTGGCGTAATTAAAATTTGCGACAGTAGAAAATTATTTTTTGAATAATTTACTACAGAAAAGCAATCCCTGGCGTAATTAGAATTTGCGACAGTAAAAAATTATTTTTTGAATAATTTACTATAGAAAAGGCAATCCCTGCCGCACTTAAAATTTGCGACAGTAGAAAATTATTTTTTGAATAATTTTACTATAGAAAAGGCAATCCCTGGCGTAATTAAAATTTGCGACAGTTGAACATTATTTTTTGAATAATTTACTATAGAAAAGGCAATCCCTGGCGTAATTAAAATTTGCGATAGTAAAAAATTATTTTTTGACTAATTTACTATAGAAAAGGCAATCCCTGGCGCACTTAAAATTTGCGACAGTATAAAATTATTTTTTGAATAATTAAGTATAGAAAAGGCAATCCCTGGCGTAATTAAAACTTGCGATAGTAAAAAATTATTTTTTGAATAATTTACTATAGAAAAGGCAATCCCTGGCGGATTTGAAATTTGCGACAGTAAAAAAATATTTTTTGAATAATTTACTATAGAAAAGGCAACCCCTGGCATAATTAAAATTTGCGACAGTATAAAATTATATATTGAATATTTTACTATATAAAAGGCAATCCCTGCGTAATTAAAATTTGCGACAGTATAAAATTATTTTTTGAATAATTTACTATAGAAAAGGCAATCCCTGGCGTAATTAAAATTTGCGAGAGTAAAAAAATTATTTTTTGAATAATTTACTATAGAAAAGGCAATTCCTGGCGCACTTAAAATTTGCGACAGTATAAAATTATTTTTTGAATAATTTACTATAGAAAAGGCAATCCCTGGCGTAATTAAAATTTGCGATAGTAAAAAATTATTTTTTGAATAATTTACTATAGAAAAGGCAATCCCTGGCGCACTTAAAATTTTGCGACAGTAAAAAATTATTTTTTGAATAATTTACTATAGAAAGGCAATCCCTGGCGTAATTAAAATTTGCGACAGTTGATAATTATTTTTTGAATAATTTACTATAGAAAAGGCAATCCCTGGCGTAATTAAAATTTGCGATAGTAAAAAATTATTTTTTGAATAATTTACTATAGAAAAGGCAATCCCTGGCGCACTTAAAATTTGCGACAGTAGAAAATTATTTTTTTGAATAATTTACTATAGAAAAGGCAATCACCTGGCGTAGTTAAAATTTGCGACAGTTGAAAATTATTTTTTGAATAATTTACTGTAGAAAAGGCAATCCCTGGCGCAATTAAAATTTGCGATAGTAAGAAATTAATTTGTGAGAAATTTACTATAGAACAGGCAATCCTGGCGTAATTAAATTTGCGACAGTTGAAAATTATTTTTTGAATAATTTACTATAGAAAAGGCAATCCCTGGCGTAATTAAAATTTGCGACAGTAGAAAATAACTTTTTGAATAATTTACTATAGAAAAGGCAATCCCTGGCGTAATTAAAATTTGCGACAGTAAAAAATTATTTTTTGAATAATTTACTATAGAAAAGGCAATCCCTGGCGCACTTAAAATTTGCGACAGTAGAAAATTATTTTTTGAATAATTTACTATAGAAAAGGCAATCTCTGGCGTAATTAAAATTTGCGGCAGTAAAAAATTATTTTTTGAATAATTTACTATAGAAAAGGCAATCCGTGGCGTAGTTAAAATTTGCGACAGTATAAAATTATTTTTTGAATAATTTACTATAGAAAAGGCAATCCCTGGCGGATTTGAAATTTGCGACAGTATAAAATTATTTTTTGAATAATTTACTATAGAAAAGGCAATCCCTGGCGTAATTAAAATTTGCGATAGTAAAAAATTATTTTTTGAATAATTTACTATAGAAAAGGCAATCCCTGGCGCACATTAAAATTTGCGACAGTAGAAATTATTTTTTGAATAATTTACTATAGAAAAGGCAATCCCTGTCGTAATTAAAATTTGCGACAGTTGAAAATTATTTTTTGAATAATTTACTGTAGAAAAGGCAATCCCTGGCGCAATTAAAATTTGTGACAGTAAGAAATTATTTTTTGACTAATTTACTATAGAAAAGGCAGTCCCTGGCGCACTTAAAATTTGCGACAGTATAAAATTATTTTTTGAATAATTAACTATAGAAAAGGCAATCCCTGGCGTAATTAAAACTTGCGATAGTAAAAAATTATTTTTGAATAATTTACTATAGAAAAGGCAATCCCTGGCGGATTTGAAATTTGCGACAGTAAAAAAATATTTTTTGAATAATTTACTATAGAAAAGGCAATCCCTGGCGTAATTAAAATTTGCGACAATATAAAATTATTTTTTGAATAATTTACTATAGAAAAGGCAATCCCTGGCGTAATTAAAATTGCGACAGTATAAAATTATTTTTTGAATAATTTACTATAGAAAAGGCAATCCCTGGCGTAATTAAAATTTGCGAGAGTAAAAAATTATTTTTTGAATAATTTACTATAGAAAAGGCAATCCATGGCGCACTTAAAATTTGCGACAGTATAAAATTATTTTTGAATAATTTACTATAGAAAAGGCAATCCCTGGCGTAATTAAAATTTGCGATAGTAAAAAATTATTTTTTGAATAATTTACTATAGAAAAGGCAATCCTTGCGCACTTAAAATTTGCGACAGTAGAAAATTATTTTTTGAATAATTTACTATAGAAAAGGCAATCCCTGGCGTAATTAAAATTTGCGACAGTAGAAAATTATTTTTTGAATAATTTTACTATAGAAAAGGCAATCCCTGGCGTAATTAAAATTTGCGACAGTAGAAAATTATTTCTTGAATAATTTACTATAGAAAGGCAATCCCTGGCGTAATTAAAATTTGCGACAGTAGAAAATTATTTTTTGAATAATTTACTATAGAAAAGGCAATCCCTGGCCTAATTAAAATTTGCGACAGTAGAAAATTATTTTTTTGAAAAATTTACTATAGAAAAGGCAATCCCTGGCGTAATTAAAATTTGCGACAGTAGAAAATTATTTTTTGAATAATTTACTATAGAAAAGGCAATCCCTGGCGTAATTAAAATTTGCGACAGTAGAAAATTATTTTTGAATAATTTACTATAGAAAAGGCAATCCCTGGCGCAATTACAATTTGCGACAGTAGAAATTTATTTTTTGAATAATTTACTATAGAAAAGGCAATCCCTGCGTAATTAAAATTTGCGACAGTAGAAAATTATTTTTTGAATAATTTACTATAGAAAACGCAATCCCTGGCGAAATTAAAATTTGCGACAGTTGAAAATTATTTTTTGAATAATTTACTATAGAAAAGGCAATCCCTGGCGCACTTAAAATTTGCGACAGTTGAAAGTTATTTTTTGAATAATTTACTTTAGAAAAGGCAATCCCTGTCGTAATTAAAATTTGCGACAGTAGAAAATTATTTTTTGAATAATTTACTATAGAAAAGGCAATCCCTGGCGTAATTAAAATTTGCGACAGTAAAAAAATTATTTTTTGAATATTTACTATAGAAAAGGCAATCCGTGGCGTAATTAAAATTTGCGACAGTATAAAATTATATTTTGAATAATTTACTATAGAAAAGGCAATCCCTGGCGCAATTAAAATTTGCGACAGTAAAAAATTAATTTGTGAGAAATTTACTATAGAAAAGGCAATCCCTGGCGTAATTAAAATTTGCGACAGTAGAAAATTATTTTTTGCAAAATTTACTATAGCAAAGGCAATCCCTGGCGGATTTGAAATTTGCGACAGTATAAAATTATTTTTGAATAATTTACTATAGAAAAAGGCAATCCCTGGCGTAATTAAATTTTCGATATTAAAAATTTTTTTTTGGAATAATTTACTATAGAAAAGGCAATCCCTGGCGCACTTAAAATTTGCGACAGTAGAAAATTATTTTTTTGAATAATTTACTATAGAAAAGGCAATCCCTGGCGTAATTAAAATTTGCGACAGTTGAAAATTATTTTTTGAATAATTTACTGTAGAAAAGGCAATCCCTGGCGCAATTAAATTTGCGACAGTAAGAAATTAATTTGTGAGAAATTTACTATAGAAAAGGCAATCCCTGGCGTAATTAAAATTTGCGACAGTTGAAAATTATTTTTTGAATAATTTACTATAAAAAAGGCAATCCCTGGCGTAATTAAAATTTGCGACAGTAGAAAATTATTTTTTTGAATAATTTACTACAGAAAAGGCAATCCCTGGCGTAATTAGAATTTGCGACAGTAAAAAATTATTTTTTGAATAATTTACTATAGAAAGGCAATCCCTGCCGCACTTAAAATTTGCGACAGTAGAAAATTATTTTTTGAATAATTTACTATAGAAAAAGGCAATCCCTGGCGTAATTAAAATTTGCGACAGTTGAAAATTATTTTTTGAATAATTTACTATAGAAAAGGCAATCCCTGGCGTAATTAAAATTTGCGATAGTAAAAAATTATTTTTTGACTAATTTACTATAGAAAAGGCAATCCCTGGCGCACTTAAAATTTGCGACAGTATAAAATTATTTTTTGAATAATTAAGTATAGAAAAGGCAATCCCTGGCGTAATTAAAAACTTGCGATAGTAAAAAATTATTTTTTGAATAATTTACTATAGAAAAGGCAATCCCTGGCGGATTTGAATTTTGCGACAGTAAAAAAATATTTTTTTGAATAATTTACTATAGAAAAGGCAACCCCTGGCATAATTAAAATTTGCGACAGTATAAAATTATATATTGAATAATTTACTATATAAAAGGCAATCCCTGGCGTAATTAAAATTTGCGACAGTATAAAATTATTTTTTGAATAATTTACTATAGAAAAGGCAATCCCTGGCGTAATTAAAATTTGCGAGAGTAAAAAATTATTTTTTGAATAATTTACTATAGAAAAGGCAATTCCTGGCGCACTTAAAATTTGCGACAGTATAAAATTATTTTTGAATAATTTACTATAGAAAAGGCAAATCCTGGCGTAATTAAAATTTGCGATAGTAAAAAATTATTTTTTGAATAATTTACTATAGAAAAGGCAATCCCTGGCGCACTTAAAATTTGCGACAGTAAAAAATTATTTTTTGAATAATTTACTATAGAAAAGGCAATCCCTGGCGTAATTAAAATTTGCGACAGTTGATAATTATTTTTTGAATAATTTACTATAGAAAAGGCAATCCCTGGGCGTAATTAAAATTTGCGATAGTAAAAAATTATTTTTTGAATAATTTACTATAGAAAAGGCAATCCCTGGCGCACTTAAAATTTGCGACAGTAGAAAATTATTTTTTGAATAATTTACTATAGAAAAGGCAATCCCTGGCGTAGTTAAAATTTGCGACAGTTGAAAATTATTTTTTGAATAATTTACTGTAGAAAAGGCAATCCCTGCGCAATTAAAATTTGCGATAGTAAGAAATTAATTTGTGAGAAATTTACTATAGAACAGGCAATCCCTGGCGTAATTAAAATTTGCGACAGTTGAAAATTATTTTTTGAATAATTTACTATAGAAAAGGCAATCCCTGGCGTAATTAAAATTTGCGACAGTAGAAAATAACTTTTTGAATAATTTACTATAGAAAAGGCAATCCCTGGCGTAATTAAAATTTGCGACAGTAAAAAATTATTTTTTGAATAATTTACTATAGAAAAGGCAATCCCTGGCGCACTTAAAATTTGCGACAGTAGAAAATTATTTTTTGAATAATTTACTATAGAAAAGGCAATCCCTGGCGTAATTAAAATTTGCGGCAGTAAAAAATTATTTTTTGAATAATTTACTATAGAAAAGGCAATCCGTGGCGTAATTAAAATTTGCGACAGTATAAAATTATTTTTTTGAATAATTTACTATAGAAAAGGCAATCCCTGGCGGATTTGAAATTTGCGACAGTATAAAATTATTTTTGAATAATTTACTATAGAAAAGGCAATCCCTGCGTAATTAAAATTTGCGATAGTAAAAAATTATTTTTTGAATAATTTACTATAGAAAAGGCAATCCCTGGCGCACTTAAAATTTGCGACAGTAGAAAATTATTTTTTGAATAATTTACTATAGAAAAGGCAATCCCTGTCGTAATTAAAATTTGCGACAGTTGAAAATTATTTTTTGAATAATTTACTGTAGAAAAGGCAATCCCTGGCGCAATTAAAATTTGTGACAGTAAGAAATTATTTTTTGACTAATTTACTATAGAAAAGGCAGTCCCTGGCGCACTTAAAATTTGCGACAGTATAAAATTATTTTTTGAATAATTAACTATAGAAAAGGCAATCCCTGGCGTAATTAAAACTTGCGATAGTAAAAAATTATTTTTGAATAATTTACTATAGAAAAGGCAATCCCTGGCGGATTTGAAATTTGCGACAGTAAAAAAATATTTTTTGAATAATTTACTATAGAAAAGGCAATCCCTGGCGTAATTAAAATTTGCGACAATATAAAATTATTTTTTGAATAATTTACTATAGAAAAGGCAATCCCTGGCGTAATTAAAATTTGCGACAGTATAAAATTATTTTTTGAATAATTTACTATAGAAAAGGCAATCCCTGGCGTAATTAAAATTTGCGAGAGTAAAAAATTATTTTTTGAATAATTTACTATAGAAAAGGCAATCCCTGGCGCACTTAAATTTGCGACAGTATAAAATTATTTTTTGAATAATTTACTATAGAAAAGGCAATCCCTGGCGTAATTAAAATTTGCGATAGTAAAAAATTATTTTTTGAATAATTTACTATAGAAAAGGCAATCCTGGCGCACTTAAAATTTGCGACAGTATAAAATTATTTTTTGAATAATTTACTATAGAAAAGGCAATCCCTGGCCTAATTAAAATTTGCGACAGTAAAAAATTATTTTTTGAATAATTTACTATAGAAAAGGCAATCCCCTGGCGTAATTATAATTTGCGACAGTTGAAAATTATTTTTGAATAATTTACTATAGAAAAGGCAATCCCTGGCGTAATTAAAATTTGCGATAGTAAAAATTATTTTTTGAATAATTTACTATAGAAAAGGCAATCCTGGCGCACTTAAAATTTGCGACAGTAGAAAATTATTTTTTGAATAATTTACTATAGAAAAGGCAATCCCTGCGTAATTAAAATTTGCGACAGTTGAAAATTATTTTTTGAATAATTTACTGTAGAAAAGGCAATCCCTGGCGCAATTAAAATTTGCGACAGTAAGAAATTAATTTGTGAGAAATTTACTATAGAAAAGGCAATCCCTGGCGTAATTAAAATTTGCGACAGTTGAAAATTATTTTTTGAATAATTTACTATAGAAAAGGCAATCCCTGGCGTAATTAAAATTTGCGGACAGTAGAAAATTACTTTTTGAATAATTTACTATAGAAAAGCAATCCCTGGCGTAATTAAAATTTGCGACAAGTAAAAAATTATTTTTTGAATAATTTACTATAGAAAAGGCAATCCCTGGCGTAATTAAAATTTGCGACAGTTGAAAATTATTTTTTGAATAATTTACTATAGAAAAGGCAATCCCTGGCGTAATTAAAATTTGCGACAGTAGAAAATTACTTTTTGAATAATTTACTATAGAAAAGGCAATCCTGGCGTAATTAAAATTTGCGACAGTAAAAAATTATTTTTTGAATAATTTACTATAGAAAAGGCAATCCCTGCGTAATTAAAATTTGCGACAGTTGAAAAATTATTTTTTGAATAATTTACTATAGAAAAGGCAATCCCTGGCGTAATTAAAATTTGCGGACAGTATAAAATTATTTTTTGAATAATTTACTATAGAAAAGGCAATCCCTGGCGTAATTAAAATTTGCGAAAGTTGAAAATTATTTTTTGAATAATTTACTATAGAAAAGGCAATCCCTGGCGCACTTAAAATTTGCGACAGTTGAAAATTATTTTTTGAATAATTTACTATAGAAAAGGCAATCCCTGGCGTAATTAAAATTTGCGACAGTAGAAAATTATTTTTTGAATAATTTACTATAGAAAAGGCAATCCCTGGCGTAATTAAAATTTGCGACAGTAAAAAAATAATTTTTTGAATAATTTACTATAGAAAAGGCAATCCGTGGCGTAATTAAAATTTGCGACAGTATAAAATTATTTTTGAATAATTTACTATAGAAAAGCAATCCCTGGTGCAATTAAAATTTGCGACAGTAAAAAATTAATTTGTGAGAAATTTACTATAGAAAAGGCAATCCCTGGCGTAATTAAAATTTGCGACAGTAAAAAAATTATTTTTTGAATAATTTACTATAGAAAAGGCAATCCCTGGCGTAATTAAAATTTGCGACAGTTGAAAATTATTTTTTGAATAATTTACTATAGAAAAGGCAATCCCTGGCGTAATTAAAATTTGCGACAGTATAAATTATTTTTTGAATAATTTACTATAGAAATGGCAATCCCTGGCGTAATTAAAATTTGCGAAAGTTGAAAATTATTTTTTGAATAATTTACTATAGAAAAGGCAATCCCTGGCGCACTTAAAATTTGCGACAGTTGAAAATTATTTTTTGAATAATTTACTATAGAAAAGGCAATCCCTGGCGTAATTAAAATTTGCGACAGTAGAAAATTATTTTTTGAATAATTTACTATAGAAAAAGGCAATCCCTGCGTAATTAAAATTTGCGACAGTAAAAAATTATTTTTTGAATAATTTACTATAGAAAAGGCAATCCCGTGGCGTAATTAAAATTTGCGACAGTATAAAATTATTTTTTGAATAATTTACTATAGAAAAGGCAATCCCTGGTGCAATTAAAATTTGCGACAGTAAAAAATTAATTTGTGAGAAATTTACTATAGAAAAGGCAATCCCTGGCGTAATTAAAATTTGCGACAGTAGAAAATTATTTTTTGCAAAATTTACTATAGAAAAGGCAATCCCTGGCGTAATTATAATTTGCGACAGTTGAAAATTATTTTTTGAATAATTTACTATAGAAAAGGCAATCCCTGGCGTAATTAAAATTTGCGATAGTAAAAAATTATTTTTTGAATAATTTACTATAGAAAAGGCAATCCCTGGCGCACTTAAAATTTGCGACAGTAGAAAATTATTTTTTGAATAATTTACTATAGAAAAGGCAATCCCTGGCGTAATTAAAAATTTGCGGACAGTTGAAAATTATTTTTTGAATAATTTACTGTAGAAAAGGCAATCCCCTGGCGCAATTAAAATTTGCGACAGTAAGAAATTAATTTGTGAGAAATTTACTATAGAAAAGGCAATCCCTGGCGTAATTAAAATTTGCGACAGTTGAAAATTATTTTTTGAATAATTTACTATAGAAAAGGCAATCCCTGGCGTAATTAAAATTTGCGACAGTAGAAAATTACTTTTTGAATAATTTACTATAGAAAAGGCATCCCTGGCGTAATTAAAATTTGCGACAGTAGAAAATTATTTTTTGAATAATTTGCTATAGAAAAGGCAATCCCTGGCGTAATTAAAATTTGCGACAGTAAAAAATTATTTTTTGAATAATTTACTATGGAAAAGGCAATCCGTGGCGTAATTAAAATTTGCGACAGTATAAAATTATTTTTCGAATAATTTACTATAGAAAAGGCAATCCCTGGTGCAATTAAAATTTGGCGACAGTAAAAAATTAATTTGTGAGAAATTTACTATAGAAAAGGCAATCCCTGGCGTAATTAAAATTTGCGACAGTAGAAAATTTTTTTTTTGCAAAATTTACTATAGAAAAGGCAATCCCTGGCGGATTTGAAATTTGCGACAGTATCAAATTATTTTTTGAATAATTTACTATAGAAAAGCAATCCCTGGCGTAATTAAAATTTGCGATAGTAAAAAATTATTTTTGAATAATTTACTATAGAAAAGGCAATCTCTGGCGCACTTAAAATTTGCGAGAGTAGAAAATTATTTTTTAATAATTTACTATAGAAAAGGCAATCCCTGGCGTAATTAAAATTTGCGACAGTTGAAAATTATTTTTTGAATAATTTACTGTAGAAAAGGCAATCCCTGGCGCAATTAAAATTTGCGACAGTAAGAAATTAATTTGTGAGAAATTTACTATAGAAAAGGCAATCCCTGGCGTAATTAAAATTTGCGACAGTTGAAAATTATTTTTTGAATAATTTACTATAAAAAAAACAAACCCTGGCGTAATTAAAATTTGCGACAGTAGAAAATTATTTTTGAATAATTTACTATAGAAAAAAGCAATCCCTGGCGTAATTAAAATTTGCGACAGTAAAAAATTATTTTTGAATAATTTACTATAGAAAAGGCAATCGCTGGCGCACTTAAAATTTGCGACAGTAGAAAATTATTTTTTGAATAATTTACTATAGAAAAGGCAATCCTGGCGTAATTAAAATTTGCGACAGTTGAAAATTATTTTTTGAATAATTTACTATAGAAAAGGCAATCCCTGGCGTAATTAAAATTTGCGATAGTAAAAAATTATTTTTTGACTAATTTACTATAGAACAGGCAATCCCTGGCACACTTAAAATTTGCGACAGTCTAAAATTATTTTTGAATAATTTACTATAGAAAAGGCAATCCCTGGCGTAATTAAAACTTGCGATAGTAAAAAATTATTTTTTGAATTATTTACTATAGAAAAGGCAATCCCTGGCGGATTTGAAATTTGCGACAGTAAAAAATTATTTTTTGAATAATTTACTATAGAAAAGGCAATCCCTGGCGTAATTAAAATTTGCGACAGTATAAAATTATTTTTTGAATAATTTACTATAGAAAAGGCAATCCCTGGCGTAATTAAAATTTGCGACAGTATAAAATTATTTTTTGAATAATTTACTATGGAAAAGGCAATCCCTGGCGTAATTAAAATTTGCGAGAGTAAAAAATTATTTTTTGAATAATTTACTATAGAAAAGGCAATGCCTGGCGCACTTAAAATTTGCGACAGTATAAAATTATTTTTTGAATAATTTACTATAGAAAAGGCAATCCCTGGAGTAATTTAAATTTGCGATAGTAAAAAATTATTTTTTGAATAATTTACTATAGAAAAGGCAATCCCTGGCGCACTTAAAATTTGCGAACAGTAGAAAATTATTTTTTGAATAATTACTATAGAAAAGGGAATCCCTGGCGTAATTAAATTTTGCGACAGTTGACAATTATTTTTTGAATAATTTACTGTAGAAAAGGCAATCCCTGGCGCAATTAAAATTTGCGACAGTAAGAAATTAATTTGTGAGAAATTTACTATAGAAAAGGCAATCCCTGGCGTAATTAAAATTTGCGACAGTTGAAAATAATTTTTTGAATAATTTACTATAGAAAAGGCAATCCCTGGCGTAATTAAAATTTGCGACAGTAGAAAATTACTTTTTGAATAATTTACTATAGAAAAGGCAATCTCTGGCGTAATTAAAATTTGCGACAGTAAAAAATTATTTTTTGAATAATTTACTATAGAAAAGGCAATCCCTGGCGCACTTAAAATTTGCGACAGTAGAAATTATTTTTTGAATAATTTACTATAGAAGAGGCAATCCCTGGCGTAATTAAAATTTGCGACAGTTGAAAATTATTTTTTGAATAATTTACTATAGAAAAGGCAATCCCTGGCGTAATTAAAATTTGCGACAGTTGAAAATTATTTTTTGAATAATTTAGTATAGAAAAGGCAATCCCTGGCGGATTTGAAATTTGCGACAGTAAAAAATTATTTTTTTAATAATTTACTATAGAAAAGGCAATTCCTGGCGTAATTAAAATTTGCGACAGTATAAAATTATTTTTTGAATAATTTACTATAGAAAAGGCAATCCCTGGCGTAATTAAAATTTGCGACAGTATAAAATTATTTTTTGAATAATTTACTATAGAAAAGGCAATCCCTGGCGTAATTAAAATTTTCGACAGTAAAAAATTATTTTTTGAATAATTTACCTATAGAAAAGGCAATTCCTGGCGCACTTAAAATTTGCGACAGTATAAATTATTTTTTGAATAATTTACTATAGAAAAGGCAATCCCTGGCGTAGTTAAAATTTGCGATAGTAAAAAATTATTTTTTGAATAATTTACTATAGAAAAGGCAATCCCTGGCGCACTTAAAATTTGCGACAGTATAAAATTATTTTTTGAATAATTTATTATAGAAAAGGCAATCCCTGGCGTAATTAAAATTTGCGACAGTAAAAAATTATTTTTTGAATAATTTACTATAGAAAAGGCAATCCCTGGCGTAATTAAAATTTGCGACAGTTGAAAATTATTTTTTGAATAATTTACTATAGAAAAGGCAATCCCTGGCGTAATTAAAATTTGCGACAGTAGAAAATTATTTTTTGAATAATTTACTATAGAAAAGGCAATCCCTGGCGCACTTAAAATTTGCGACAGTAGAAAATTATTTTTTGAATAATTTACTATAGAAAAGGCAATCCCTGGCGTAATTAAAATTTGCGACAGTTGAAAATTATTTTTTGAATAATTTACTGTAGAAAAGGCAATCCCTGGCGCAATTAAAATTTGCGACAGTCAGAAATTAATTTGTGAGAAATTTACTATAGAAAAGGCAATCCCTGGCGTAATTAAAATTTGCGACAGTTGAAAATTATTTTTTGAATAATTTACTATAGAAAAGGCAATCCCTGGCGTAATTAAAATTTGCGACAGTAGAAAATTATTTTTTGAATAATTTACTATAGAAAAGTCAATCCCTGGCGTAATTAAAATTTGCGACAGTAAAAAATTATTTTTTGAATAATTTAATATAGAAAAGGCAATCCCTGGCGTAATTAAAATTTGCGACAGTAGAAAATTATTTTTTGAATAATTTACTATAGAAAAGGCAATCCCTGGCTTAATTAAAATTTGCGATAGTAAAAATTATTTTTTGAATAATTTACTATAGAAAAGGCAATTCCTGGCGTAATTAAAATTTGCGACAGTAGAAAATTATGTTTTGAATAATTTACTATAGAAAAGGCAATCCCTGGCGTAATTAAAATTTGCGACAGTATAAAATTATTTTTTGAATAATTTACTATAGAAAAGGCAATCCCTGGCGCAATTAAAATTTGCAACAGTAAAAAATTAATTTGCGAGAAATTTACTATAGAAAAGGCAATCCCTGGCGTAATTAAAATTTGCGACAGTAGAAAATTATTTTTTGCAAAATTTACTATCGAAAAGGCAATCCCTGGCGGATTTGAAATTTGCGACAGTAGAAAATTATTTTTTGAATAATTTACTATAGAAAAGGCAATCCCTGGCGTAATTAAAATTTGCGACAGTAAGAAATTAATTTGTGAGAAATTTACTATAGAAAAGGCAATCCCTGGGATATTTAAAATTTGCGACAGTAAAAAATTATTTAATTTACTATAGAAAAGGCAATCCCTGGCGTAATTAAAATTTGCGACAGTATAAAATTATTTTTTGAATAATTTACTATAGAAAAGGCAATCCCTGGCGGATTTGAAATTTGCGACAGTAAAAAATTATTTTTTGAATAATTTACTATAGAAAAGGCAATCCCTGGCGGATTTGAAATTTGCGACAGTAAAAAATTATTTTTTGAATAATTTACTTTAGAAAAGCCAATCCCTGGCGTAATTAAAATTTGCGACAGTATAAAATTATTTTTTGAATAATTTACTATAGAAAAGGCAATCCCTGGCGGATTTGAAATTTGCGACAGTAAAAAATTATTTTTGAATAATTTACTATAGAAAAGGCAATCCCTGGCGCAATTAAAATTTGCGACAGTAAAAAATTAATTTGTGAGAAATTTACTATAGAAAAGGCAATCCCTGGCGTAATTAAAATTTGCGACAGTAGAAAATTATTTTTTGCAAAATTTACTATAGAAAAGGCAATCCCTGGCGGATTTGAAATTTTGCGACGGTAGAAAATTATTTTTTGAATAATTTACTATAGAAAAGGCAATCCCTGGCGTAATTAAAATTTGCGACAGTAAGAAATTAATTTGTGAGAAATTTACTATAGAAAAGGCAATCCCTGGCTTAATTAAAATTTGCGACAGTTGAAAATTATTTTTTGAATAATTTACTATAGAAAAGGCAATCCCTGGCGTAATTAAAATTTGCGACAGTAGAAAATTATTTTTTGAATAATTTACTATAGAAAAGGCAATCCCTGGCGGATTTGAAATTTGCGACAGTAAAAAATTATTTTTTGAATAATTTACTATAGAAAAGGCAATCCCTGGCGGATTTGAAATTTGCGACAGTAAAAAATTATTTTTTGAATAATTTACTATAGAAAAGGCAATCCCTGGCGTAATTAAAATTTGCGACAGTATAAAATTATTTTTTGAATAATTTACTATAGAAAAGGCAATCCCTGGCGCAATTAAAATTTGCGACAGTAAAAAATTAATTTGTGAGAAATTTACTATAGAAAAGACAATCCCTGGCTTAATTAAAATTTGCGACAGTAGGAAATTATTTTTTGCAAAATTTACTATAGAAAAGGCAATCCCTGGTGTAATTAAAATTTGCGACAGTAAAAAATTATTTTTTGAATAATTTACCATAGAAAAGGCAATCCCTGGCGCACTTAAAATTTGCGACAGTAGAAAATTATTTTTTGAATAATTTACTATAGAAAAGGCAATCCCTGGCGTAACTAAAATTTGCGACAGTTGAAATTTATTTTTTGAGTAAT
Organism: Dioctria linearis; assembly: GCA_963930735.1. Taxonomy (NCBI): domain Eukaryota; kingdom Metazoa; phylum Arthropoda; class Insecta; order Diptera; family Asilidae; genus Dioctria; species Dioctria linearis. The sequence goes on from CAWVNZ010002154.1 coordinate 88,684, forward strand.
TTACTATAGAAAAGGCAATCCCTGGCGTAATTAAAATTTGCGACAGTAAAAAATTATTTTTTGAATAATTTACTATAGAAAAGGCAATCCCTGGCGTAATTAAAATTTGCGACAGTATAAAATTATTTTTTGAATAATTTACTATAGAAAAGGCAATCCGTGGCGCAATTAAAATTTGCGACTGTATAAAATTAATTGGTGAGAAAATTACTATAGAAAAGGCAATCCCTGGCGTAGTTAAAATTTGCGACAGTAGAAAATTATTTTTTGAATAATTTAATATAGAAAAGGCAATCCCTGGCGTAATTAAATTTTGCGACAGTAGAAAATTATTTTTTGAATAAATTACTATAGAAAAGGCAATCCCTGGCGCACTTAAAATTTGCGACAGTATAAAATTATTTTTTGAATAATTTACTATAGAAAAGGCAATCCCTGGCGTAATTAAAACTTGCGATAGTAAAAAATTATTTTTTGAATAATTTACTATAGAAAAGGCAATCCCTGGCGGATTTGAAATTTGCGACAGTAAAAAATTATTTTTTGAATAATTTACTATAGAAAAGGCAATCCTTGGCGTAATTAAAATTTGCGACAGTATAAAATTATTTTTGAATAATTTACTATAGAAAAGGCAATCCCTGGCGTAATTAAAATTTGCGACAGTATAAAATTATTTTTTGAATAATTTACTATAGAAAAGGCAATCCCTGGCGTAATTAAAATTTGCGACAGTAACAAATTATTTTTTGAATAATTTACTATAGAAAAGGCAATTCCTGACGCACTTAAAATTTGCGACAGTATAAAATTATTTTTTGAATAATTTACTATAGAAAAGGCAATCCCTGGCGTAATTAAAATTTGCGATAGTAAAAAATTATTTTTTGAATAATTTACTATAGAAAAGGCAATCCCTGGCGCACTTAAAATTTGCGACAGTATAAAATTATTTTTTGAATAATTTACTATAGAAAAGGCAATCCCTGGCGTAATTAAAATTTGCGACAGTAAAAAATTATTTTTTGAATAATTTTCTATAGAAAAGGCAATCCCTGGCGTAATTAAAATTTGCGACAGTTGAAAATTATTTTTTGAATAATTTACTATAGAAAAGGCAATCCCTGGCGTAATTAAAATTTGCGATAGTAAAAAATTATTTTTTGAATAATTTACTATAGAAAAGGCAATCCCTGGCGCACTTAAAATTTGCGACAGTAGAAAATTATTTTTTGAATAATTTACTATAGAAAAGGCAATCCCTGGCGTAATTAAAATTTGCGACAGTTGAAAATTATTTTTTGAATAATTTACTGTAGAAAAGGCAATCCCTGGCGCAATTAAAATTTGCGACAGTCAGAAATTAATTTGTGAGAAATTTACTATAGAAAAGGCAATCCCTGGCGTAATTAAAATTTGCGACAGTTGAAAATTATTTTTTGAATAATTTACTATAGAAAAGGCAATCCCTGGCGTAATTAAAATTTGCGACAGTAGAAAATTATTTTTTGAATAATTTACTATAGAAAAGGCAATCCCTGGCGTAATTAAAATTTGCGACAGTAAAAAATTATTTTTTGAATAATTTACTATAGAAAAGGCAATCCCTGGCGTAATTAAAATTTGCGACAGTATAAAATTATTTTTTGAATAATTTACTATAGAAAAGGCAATCCCTGGCGCAATTAAAATTTGCGAGAGTAAAAAATTAATTTGCGAGAAATTTACTATAGAAAAGGCAATCCCTGGCGTAATTAAAATTTGCGACAGTAGAAAATTATTTTTTGCAAAATTTACTATCGAAAAGGCAATCCCTGGCGGATTTGAAATTTGCGACAGTAGAAAATTATTTTTTGAATAATTTACTATAGAAAAGGCAATCCCTGGCGTAATTAAAATTTGCGACAGTAAGAAATTAATTTGTGAGAAATTTACTATAGAAAAGGCAATCCCTGGGATATTTAAAATTTGCGACAGTAAAAAATTATTTTTTGAATAATTTACTATAGAAAAGGCAATCCCTGGCGTAATTAAAATTTGCGACAGTATAAAATTATTTTTTGAATAATTTACTATAGAAAAGGCAATCCCTGGCGGATTTGAAATTTGCGACAGTAAAAAATTATTTTTTGAATAATTTACTATAGAAAAGGCAATCCCTTGCGGATTTGAAATTTGCGACAGTAAAAAATTATTTTTTGAATAATTTACTTTAGAAAAGGCAATCCCTGGCGTAATTAAAATTTGCGATAGTATAAAATTATTTTTTGAATAATTTACTATAGAAAAGGCAATCCCTGGCGGATTTGAAATTTGCGACAGTAAAAAATTATTTTTGAATAATTTACTATAGAAAAGGCAATCCCTGGCGCAATTAAAATTTGCGACAGTAAAAAATTAATTTGTGAGAAATTTACTATAGAAAAGGCAATCCCTGGCGTAATTAAAATTTGCGACAGTAGAAAATTATTTTTTGCAAAATTTACTATAGAAAAGGCAATCCCTGGCGGATTTGAAATTTTGCGACAGTAGAAAATTATTTTTTGAATAATTTACTATAGAAAAGGCAATCCCTGGCGTAATTAAAATTTGCGACAGTAAGAAATTAATTTGTGAGAAATTTACTATAGAAAAGGCAATCCCTGGGTTAATTAAAATTTGCGACAGTTGAAAATTATTTTTTGAATAATTTACTATAGAAAAGGCAATCCCTGGCGTAATTAAAATTTGCGACAGTAGAAAATTATTTTTTGAATAATTTACTATAGAAAAGGCAATCCCTGGCGGATTTGAAATTTGCGACAGTAAAAAATTATTTTTTGAATAATTTACTATAGAAAAGGCAATCCCTGGCGGATTTGAAATTTGCGACAGTAAAAAATTATTTTTTGAATAATTTACTATAGAAAAGGCAATCCCTGGCGTAATTAAAATTTGCGACAGTATAAAATTATTTTTTGAATAATTTACTATAGAAAAGGCAATCCCTGGCGCAATTAAAATTTGCGACAGTAAAAAATTAATTTGTGAGAAATTTACTATAGAAAAGACAATCCCTGGCTTAATTAAAATTTGCGACAGTAGGAAATTATTTTTTGCAAAATTTACTATAGAAAAGGCAATCCCTGGTGTAATTAAAATTTGCGACAGTAAAAAATTATTTTTTGAATAATTTACCATAGAAAAGGCAATCCCTGGCGCACTTAAAATTTGCGACAGTAGAAAATTATTTTTTGAATAATTTACTATAGAAAAGGCAATCCCTGGCGTAACTAAAATTTGCGACAGTTGAAAATTATTTTTTGAATAATTTACTATAGAAAAGGCAATCCCTGGCGTAATTAAAATTTGCGACAGTATAAAATTATTTTTTGAATAATTTACTATAGAAAAGGCAATCCCTGGCGTAATTAAAATTTGCGACAGTATAAAATTATTTTTTGAATAATTTACTATAGAAAAGGCAATCCCTGGCGTAATTAAAATTTGCGACAGTAACAAATTCTTTTTTGAATAATTTACTATAGAAAAGGCAATTCCTGACGCACTTAAAATTTGCGACAGTATAAAATTATTTTTTGAATAATTTACTATAGAAAAGGCAATCCCTGGCGTAATTAAAATTTGCGATAGTAAAAAATTATTTTTTGAATAATTTACTATAGAAAAGGCAATCCCTGGCGCACTTAAAAGTTTGCGACAGTATAAAATTATTTTTTGAATAATTTACTATAGAAAAGGCAATCCCTGGCGTAATTAAAATTTGCGACAGTAAAAAATTATTTTTTGAATATTTTTCTATAGAAAAGGCAATCCCTGGCGTAATTAAAATTTGCGACAGTTGAAAATTATTTTTTGAATAATTTACTATAGAAAAGGCAATCCCTGGCGTAATTAAAATTTGCGATAGTAAAAAATTATTTTTTGAATAATTTACTATAGAAAAGGCAATCCCTGGCGCACTCAAAATTTGCGACAGTAGAAAATTATTTTTTGAATAATTTACTATAGAAAAGGCAATCCCTGGCGTAATTAAAATTTGCGACAGTTGAAAATAATTTTTTGAATAATTTACTGTAGAAAAGGCAATCCCTGGCGCAATTAAAATTTGCGACAGTCAGAAATTAATTTGTGAGAAATTTACTATAGAAAAGGCAATCCCTGGCGTAATTAAAATTTGCGACAGTTGAAAATTATTTTTTGAATAATTTACTATAGAAAAGGCAATCCCTGGCGTAATTAAAATTTGCGACAGTAGAAAATTATTTTTTGAATAATTTACTATAGAAAAGGCAATCCCTGGCGTAATTAAAATTTGCGACAGTAAAAAATTATTTTTTGAATAATTTAATATAGAAAAGGCAATCCCTGGCGTAATTAAAATTTGCGACAGTAGAAAATTATTTTTTGAATAATTTACTATAGAAAAGGCAATCCCTGGCGTAATTAAAATTTGCGATAGTAAAAAATTATTTTTTGAATAATTTACTATAGAAAAGGAAATTCCTGGCGTAATTAAAATTTGCGACAGTTGAAAATTATGTTTTGAATAATTTACTATAGAAAAGGCAATCCCTGGCGTAATTAAAATTTGCGACAGTATAAAATTATTTTTTGAATAATTTACTATAGAAAAGGCAATCCCTGGCGCAATTAAAATTTGCGACAGTAAAAAATTAATTTGCGAGAAATTTACTATAGAAAAGGCAATCCCTGGCGTAATCAAAATTTGCGAAAGTAGAAAATTATTTTTTGCAAAATTTACTATCGAAAAGGCAATCCCTGGCGGATTTGAAATTTGCGACAGTAGAAAATTATTTTTTGAATAATTTACTATAGAAAAGGCAATCCCTGGCGTAATTAAAATTTGCGACAGTATAAAATTATTTTTTGAATAATTTACTATAGAAAAGGCAATCCCTGGCGGATTTGAAATTTGCGACAGTAAAAAATTATTTTTTGAATAATTTACTATAGAAAAGGCAATCCCTGGCGGATTTGAAATTTGCGACAGTAAAAAATTATTTTTTGAATAATTTACTTTAGAAAAGGCAATCCCTGGCTTAATTAAAATTTGCGACAGTATAAAATTATTTTTTGAATAATTTACTATAGAAAAGGCAATCCCTGGCGGATTTGAAATTTGCGACAGTAAAAATTATTTTTGAATAATTTAGTATAGAAAAGGCAATCCCTGGCGCAATTAAAATTTGCGACAGTAAAAAATTAATTTGTGAGAAATTTACTATAGAAAAGGCAATCCCTGGCGTAATTAAAATTTGCGACAGTTGAAAATTATTTTTTGAATAATTTACTATAGAAAAGGCAATCCCTGGCGTAATTAAAATTTGCGACAGTAGAAAATTATTTTTTGAATAATTTACTATAGAAAAGGCAATCCCTGGCGGATTTGAAATTTGCGACAGTAAAAAATTATTTTTTGAATAATTTACTATAGAAAAGGCAATCCCTGGCGGATTTGAAATTTGCGACAGTAAAAAATTATCTTTTGAATAATTTACTATAGAAAAGGCAATCCCTGGCGTAATTAAAATTTGCGACAGTATAAAATTATTTTTTGAATAATTTACTATAGAAAAGGCAATCCCTGGCGCAATTAAAATTTGCCACAGTAAAAAATTAATTTGTGAGAAATTTACTATAGAAAAGACAATCCCTGGCTTAATTAAAATTTGCGACAGTAGGAAATTATTTTTTGCAAAATTTACTATAGAAAAGGCAATCCCTGGTGTAATTAAAATTTGCGACAATAAAAAATTTTTTTTTGAATAATTTACCATAGAAAAGGCAATCCCTGGCGCACTTAAAATTTGCGACAGTAGAAAATTATTTTTTGAATAATTTACTATAGAAAAGGCAATCCCTGGCGTAACTAAATTTGCGACAGTTGAAAATTATTTTTTGAATAATTTACTATAGAAAAGGCAATCCCTGGCGTAATTAAAATTTGCGACAGTAAAAAATTATTTTTTGAATAATTTACTATAGAAAAGGCAATCCCTGGCGGATTTGAAATTTGCGACAGTAAAAAATAATTTTTTAATAATTTACTATAGAAAAGGCAATCCGTGGCGCAATTAAAATTTGCGACAGTAAAAAATTAATTGGTGAGAAAATTACTATAGAAAAGGCAATCCCTGGCGTAGTTAAAATTTGCGACAGTAGAAAATTATTTTTTGAATAATTTAATATAGAAAAGGCAATCCCTGGCGTAATTAAATTTTGCGACAGTAGAAAATTATTTTTTGAATAATTTACTATAGAAAAGACAATCCCTGGCGCACTTAAAATTTGCGACAGTATAAAATTATTTTTTGAATAATTTACTATAGAAAAGGCAATCCCTGGCGTAATTAAAACTTGCGATAGTAAAAAATTATTTTTTGAATAATTTACTATAGAAAAGGCAATCCCTGGCGGATTTGAAATTTGCGACAGTAAAAAATTATTTTTTGAATAATTTACTATAGAAAAGGCAATCCTTGGCGTAATTAAAATTTGCGACAGTATAAAATTATTTTTTGAATAATTTACTATAGAAAAGGCAATCCCTGGCGTAATTAAAATTTGCGACAGTATAAAATTATTTTTTGAATAATTTACTATAGAAAAAGGCAATTCCTGGCGTAATTAAAATTTGCGACAGTAACAAATTATTTTTTGAATAATTTACTATAGAAAAGGCAATTCCTGGCGCACTTAAAATTTGCGACAGTATAAAATTATTTTTTGAATAATTTACTATAGAAAAGGCAATCCCTGGCGTAATTAAAATTTGCGATAGTAAAAAAATATTTTTTGAATAATTTACTATAGAAAAGGCAATCCCTGGCGCACTTAAAATTTGCGACAGTATAAAATTATTTTTTGAATAATTTACTATAGAAAAGGCAATCCCTGGCGTATTTAAAATTTGCGACAGTAAAAAATTATTTTTTGAATAATTTACTATAGAAAAGGCAATCCCTGGCGTTATTAAAATTTGCGAAAGTTGAAAATTATTTTTTGAATAATTTACTATAGAAAAGGCAATCCCTGGCGTAATTAAAATTTGCGATAGTAAAAAATTATTTTTTGAATAATTTACTAGAGAAAAGGCAATCCCTGGCGCACTTAAAATTTGCGACAGTAGAAAATTATTTTTTGAATAATTTACTATAGAAAAGGCAATCCCTGGCGTAATTAAAATTTGCGACAGTTGAAAATTATTTTTTGAATAATTTACTGTAGAAAAGGCAATCCCTGGCGCAATTAAAATTTGCGACAGTAAGAAATTAATTTGTGAGAAATTTACTATAGAAAAGGCAATCCCTGGCGTAATTAAAATTTGCGACAGTTGAAAATTATTTTTTGAATAATTTACTATAGAAAAGGCAATCCCTGGCGTAATTAAAATTTGCGACAGTAGAAAATTATTTTTTGAATAATTTACTATAGAAAAGGCAATCCCTGGCGTAATTAAAATTTGCGACAGTAAAAAATTATTTTTTGAATAATTTAATATAGAAAAGGCAATTCCTGGCGTAATTAAAATTTGCGACAGTAGAAAATTATTTTTTGAATAATTTACTATAGAAAAGGCAGTCCCTGGCGTAATTAAAATTTGCGATAGTAAAAAATTATTTTTTGAATAATTTACTATAGAAAAGGCAATTCCTGGCGTAATTAAAATTTGCGACAGTAGAAAATTATGTTTTGAATAATTTACTATAGAAAAGGCAATCCCTGGCGTAATTAAAATTTGCGACAGTATAAAATTATTTTTTGAATAATTTACTATAGAAAAGGCAATCCCTGGCGCAATTAAAATTTGCGACAGTAAAAAATTAATTTGTGAGAAATTTAATATAGAAAAGGCAATCCCTGGCGTAATTAAAATTTGCGACAGTAGAAAATTATTTTTTGCAAAATTACTATAGAAAAGGCAATCCCTGGCGGATTTGAAATTTGCGACAGTAGAAAATTATTTTTTGAATAATTTACTATAGAAAAGGCAATCCCTGGCGTAATTAAAATTTGCGACAGTAAGAAATTAATTTGTGAGAAATTTACTATAGAAAAGGCAATCCCTGGGATATTTAAAATTTGCGACAGTAAAAAATTATTTTTTGAATAATTTACTATAGAAAAGGCAATCCCTGGCGTAATTAAAATTTGCGACAGTATAAAATTATTTTTTGAATAATTTACTATAGAAAAGGCAATCCCTGGCGGATTTGAAATTTGCGACCGTAAAAAATTATTTTTTGAATAATTTACTATAGAAAAGGCAATCCCTGGCGGATTTGAAATTTGCGACAGTAAAAAATTATTTTTTGAATAATTTACTATAGAAAAGGCAATCCCTGGCGTAATTAAAATTTGCGACAGTATAAAAATTATTTTTTGAATAATTTACTATAGAAAAGGCAATCCCTGGCGGATTTGAAATTTGCGACAGTAAAAAAATATTTTTTGAATAATTTACTATAGAAAAGGCAATCCCTGGCGCAATTAAAATTTGCGACAGTAAAAAATTAATTTGTGAGAAATTTACTATAGAAAAGGCAATCCCTGGCGTAATTAAAATTTGCGACAGTAGAAAATTATTTTTTGCAAAATTTACTATAGAAAAGGCAATCCCTGGCGATTTGAAAATTTGCGACAGTAGAAAATTACTTTTTGAATAATTTACTATAGAAAAGGCAATCCCTGGCGTAATTAAAATTTGCGACAGTAAGAAATTAATTTGTGAGAAATTTACTATAGAAAAGGCAATCCCTGGCTTAATTAAAATTTTCGACAGTTGAAAATTATTTTTTGAATAATTTACTATAGAAAAGGCAATCCCTGGCGTAATTAAAATTTGCGACAGTAGAAAATTATTTTTTGAATAATTTACTATAGAAAAGGCAATCCCTGGCGGATTTGAAATTTGCGACAGTAAAAAATTATTTTTTGAATAATTTACTATAGAAAAGGCAATCCCTGGCGGATTTGAAATTTGCGACAGTAAAAAATTATTTTTTGAATAATTTACTATAGAAAAGGCAATCCCTGGCGTAATTAAAATTTGCGACAGTATAAAATTATTTTTTGAATAATATACTATAGAAAAGGCAATCCCTGGCGCAATTAAAATTTGCGACAGTAAAAAATTAATTTGTGAGAAATTTACTATAGAAAAGACAATCCCTGACTTAATTAAAATGTGCGACAGTAGAAAATTATTTTTTGCAAAATTTACTATAGAAAAGGGAATCCCTGGCGTAATTAAAATTTGCGACAGTAAAAAATTATTTTTTGAATAATTTACCATAGAAAAGGCAATCCCTGGCGCACTTAAAATTTGCGACAGTAGAAAATTATTTTTTGAATAATTTACTATAGAAAGGCAATCCCTGGCGTAATTAAAATTTGCGACAGTTGAAAATTATTTTTTGAATAATTTACTATAGAAAAGGCAATCCCTGGCGTAATTAAAATTTGCGACAGTAAAAAATTATTTTTTGAATAATTTACTATAGGAAAGGCAATCCCTGGTGCAATTAAAATTTGCGACAGTAAAAAATTAATTGGTGAGAAATTTACTATAGAAAAGGCAATCCCTGGCGTAGTTAAAATTTGCGACAGTAGAAAATTATTTTTTGCAAAATTTACTATAGAAAAGGCAATCCCTGGCGGATTTGAAATTTGCGACAGTATAAAATTATTTTTTGAATAATTTACTATAGAAAAGGCAATCCCTGGCGTAATTAAAATTTGCGATAGTAAAAAATTATTTTTTGAATAATTTACTATAGAAAAGGCAATCCCTGGCGGATTTGAAATTTGCGACAGTAAAAAATTATTTTTTGAATAATTTACTATAGAAAAGGCAATCCCTGGCGTAATTAAAATTTGCGACAGTATAAAATTATTTTTTGAATAATATACTATAGAAAAGGCAATCCCTGGCGCAATTAAAATTTGCGACAGTAAAAAATTAATATGTGAGAAATTTACTATAGAAAAGACAATCCCTGACTTAATTAAAATTTGCGACAGTAGAAAATTATTTTTTGCAAAATTTACTATAGAAAAGGGAATCCCTGGCGTAATTAAAATTTGCGACAGTAAAAAATTATTTTTTGAATAATTTACCATAGAAAAGGCAATCCCTGGCGCACTTAAAATTTGCGACAATAGAAAATTATTTTTTGAATAATTTACTATAGAAAGGCAATCCCTGGCGTAATTAAAATTTGCGACATTTGAAAATTATTTTTTGAATAATTTACTATAGAAAAGGCAATCCCTGGCGTAATTAAAATTTGCGACAGTAAAAAATTATTTTTTGAATAATTTACTATAGAAAAGGCAATCCCTGGCGTAATTAAAATTTGCGACAGTATAAAATTATTTTTGAATAATTTACTATAGAAAAGGCAATCCCTGGCGCAATTAAAATTTGCGACAGTAAAAAATTAATTGGTGAGAAATTTACTATAGAAAAGGCAATCCCTGGCGTAGTTAAAATTGGCGACAGTAGAAAATTATTTTTTGCAAAATTTGCTATAGAAAAGGCAATCCCTGGCGGATTTGAAATTTGCGACAGTATAAAATTATTTTTTGAATAATTTACTATAGAAAAGGCAATCGCTGGCGTAATTAAAATTTGCGATAGTAAAAAATTATTTTTTGAATAATTTACTATAGAAAAGGCAATCCCTGGCGGATTTGAAATTTGCGACAGTAAAAAATTATTTTTTGAATAATTTACTATAGAAAAGGCAATCCCTGGCGTAATTAAAATTTGCGACAGTATAAAATTATTTTTTGAATAATATACTATAGAAAAGGCAATCCCTGGCGCAATTAAAATTTGCGACAGTAAAAAATTAATTTGTGAGAAATTTACTATAGAAAAGACAATCCTGACTTAATTAAAATTTGCGACAGTAGAAAATTATTTTTTGCAAAATTTACTATAGAAAAGGCAATCCCTGGCGTAATTAAAATTTGCGACAGTTGAAAATTATTTTTTGATTAATTTACTATAGAAAAGGCAATCCCTGACGTAATTAAAATTCGCGATAGTAAAAAAATATTTTTTGAATAATTTACTATAGAAAAGGCAATCCCTGGCGCACTTAAAACTTGTGATAGTAAAAAAATTATTTGTTGAATAATTTACTATAGAAAAGGCAATCCCTGGCGGATTTGAAATTTTCGACAGTAAAAAATTATTTTTTGAATAATTTACTATATAAAAGGCAATCCCTGGCGCAATTAAAATTTGCGACAGTAAAAAATTAATTTGTGAGAAATTTACTATAGAAAAGACAATCGCTGGCGTAATTAAAATTTGCGACAGTAGAAAATTATTTTTTGCAAAATTTACTATAGAAAAGGCAATCCCTGGCGTAATTAAAATTTGCGACAGTAAAAAATTATTTTTTTGAATAATTACCATAGAAAAGGCAATCCCTGGCGCACTTAAAATTTGCGACAGTAGAAAATTATTTTTTGAATAATTTACTATAGAAAAGGCAATCCCTGGCGTAATTAAAATTTGCGACAGTTGAAAATTATTTTTTGAATAATTTACTATAGAAAAGGCAATCCCTGGCGTAATTAAAATTTGCGACAGTAAAAAATTTTTTTTTGAATAATTTACTATAGAAAAGGCAATCCCTGGCGTAATTAAAATTTGCGACAGTATAAAATAATTTTTTGAATAATTTACTATAGAAAAGGCAATCCCTGGCGCAATTAAAATTTGCGACAGTAAAAAATTAATTTGTGAGAAATTTACTATAGAAAAGGCAATCCCTGGCGTAATTAAATTTGCGACAGTAGAAAATATTTTTGCAAAATTTACTATAGAAAAGGCAATCCCTGGCGGATTTGAAATTTGCGACAG
>CAWVNZ010002155.1:0-29000 GCA_963930735.1 Dioctria linearis
AGTAAATTTTGCAAAAAATAATTGTTTAGTGTCGCAAATTTTAATTACGCGAGGGATTGCCTTTTCTATAGTAAATTATTCAAAAAATAATTTTTTACTGTCTCAAATTTTAATTACGCCAGGGATTGCCTTTTCTATAGTAAATTTTGCAAAAAATAATTGTTTAGTGTCGCAAATTTTAATTACGCCAGGGATTGCCTTTTCTATAGTAAATTATTCAAAAAATAATTGTTTAGTGTCGCAAATTTTAATTACGCCAGGGATTGCCTTTTCTATAGTAAATTATTCAAAAAATAATTTTTTACTGTCTCAAATTTTAATTACGCCAGGGATTGCCATTTCTATAGTAAATTTTGCAAAAAATAATTGCTTAGTGTCGCAAATTTTAATTACGCCAGGGATTGCCTTTTCTATAGTAAATTATTCAAAAAATAATTTTATACTGTCGCAAATTTTAATTACGCCAGGGATTGCCTTTTCTATAGTAAATTATTCAAAAAATAATTTTTTACTGTCTCAAATTTTAATTACGCCAGGGATTGCCTTTTCTATAGTAAATTTTGCAAAAAATAATTGTTTAGTGTCGCAAATTTTAATTACGCCAGGGATTGCCTTTTCTATAGTAAATTATTCAAAAAATAATTTTATACTGTCTCAAATTTTAATTAGGCCCAGGGATTGCCTTTTCTATAGTAAATTATTCAAAAAATAATTTTATACTGTCGCAAATTTTAAATACGCCAGGGATTGCCTTTTCTATAGTAAATTATTCAAAAAATAATTTTATACTGTCGCAAATTTTAATTACGCCAGGGATTGCCTTTTCTATAGTAAATTATTCAAAAAATAATTTTTTACTGTCTCAAATTTTAATTACGCCAGGGATTGCCTTTTCTATAGTAAATTTTGCAAAAAATAATTGTTTAGTGTCGCAAATTTTAATTACGCCAGGGATTGCCTTTTCTATAGTAAATTATTCAAAAAATAATTTTATACTGTCTCAAATTTTAATTACGCCAGGGATTGCCTTTTCTATAGTAAATTATTCAAAAAATAATTGTTTACTGTCTCAAATTTTAATTACGCCAGGGATTGCCTTTTCTATAGTAAATTATTCAAAAAATAATTTTATACTGTCGCAAATTTTAAATACGCCAGGGATTGCCTTTTCTATAGTAAATTATTCAAAAAATAATTTTTGACTGTCTCAAATTTTAATTACGCCAGGGATTGCCTTTTCTATAGTAAATTTTGCAAAAAATAATTGTTTAGTGTCCCAAATTTTAATTACGCCAGGGATTGCCTTTTCTATATGAAATTATTCAAAAAATAATTTTATACTGTCTCAAATTTTAATTACGCCAGGGATTGCCTTTTCTATAGTAAATTATTCAAAAAATAATTTTATACTGTCGCAAATTTTAAATACGCCAGGGATTGCCTTTTCTATAGTAAATTATTCAAAAAATAATTTTTTACTGTCTCAAATTTTAATTACGCCAGGGATTGCCTTTTCTATAGTAAATTATTCAAAAAATAATTTTTTACTGTCTCAAATTTTAATTAAGCCAGGGATTGCCTTTTCTATAGTAAATTTTGCAAAAAATAATTGTTTAGTGTCGCAAATTTTAATTAAGCCAGGGATTGCCTTTTCTATAGTAAATTTTGCAAAAAATAATTGTTTAGTGTCGCAAATTTTAATTACGCCAAGGAATGCCTTTTCTATAGTAAATTTTGCAAAAAATAATTGTTTAGTGTCGCAAATTTTAATTACGCCAGGGATTGCCTTTTCTATAGTAAATTATTCAAAAAATAATTTTTTACTGTCTCAAATTTTAAGTACGTCAGGGATTGCCTTTTCTATAGTAAATTATTCAAAAAATAATTTTTTACTGTCTCAAATTTTAATTACGCCAGGGATTGCCTTTTCTATAGTAAATTTTGCAAAAAATAATTGTTTAGTGTCGCAAATTTTAATTACGCCAGGGATTGCCTTTTCTATAGTAAATTATTCAAAAAATAATTTTATACTGTCTCAAATTTTAATTACGCCAGGGATTGCCTTTTCTATAGTAAATTTTGCAAAAAATAATTTTACACTGTCGCAAATTTTAATTACGCCAGGGATTGCCTTTTCTATAGTAAATTTTGCATAAAATAATTGTTTAGTGTCGCAAATTTTAATTACGCCAGGGTTGCCTTTTCTATAGTAAATTATTCAAAAAATAATTTTTTACTGTCTCAAATTTTAATTACGCCAAGGATTGCCTTTTCTATAGTAAATATTCAAAAAATAATTTTATACTGTCGCAAATTTTAAATACGCCAGGGATTGCCTTTTCTATAGTAAATTATTGAAAAAATAATTTTTTACTGTCTCAAATTTTAATTACGCCAGGGATTGCCTTTTCTATAGTAAATTATTCAAAAAAATAATTTTTTACTGTCTCAAATTTTAATTACGCCAGGGATTGCCTTTTATATAGTAAATTTTGCGAAAAATAATTGTTTAGTGTCGCAAATTTTAATTACGCCAGGGATTGCCTTTTCTATAGTAAATTATTCAAAAAATAATTTTATACTGCCTCAAATTTTAATTACGCCAGGGATTGCCATTTCTATAGTAAATTATTCAAAAAATAATTTTATACTGTCGCAAATTTTAAATACGCCAGGGATTGCCTTTTCTATAGTAAATTATTCAAAAAATAATTTTTTACTGTCTCAAATTTTAATTACGCCAGGGATTGCCTTTTCTATAGTAAATATTCAAAAAATAATTTTTTACTGTCTCAAATTTTAATTACGCCAGGGATTGCCTTTTCTATAGTAAATTATTCAAAAAATAATTGTTTAGTGTCGCAAATTTTAATTACGCCAGGGATTGCCTTTTCTATAGTAAATTTTGCAAAAAATAATTGTTTAGTGTCGCAAATTTTAATTACGCCAGGGATTGCCTTTTCTATAGTAAATTTTGCAAAAAATAATTGTTTAGTGTCGCAAATTTTAATTACGCCAGGAATTGCCTTTTCTATAGTAAATTATTCAAAAAATAATTTTTTACTGTCTCAAATTTTAATTACGCCAGGGATTGCCTTTTCTATAGTAAATTTTGCAAAAAATAATTGTTTAGTGTCGCAAATTTTAATTACGCCAGGGATTGCCTTTTCTATAGTAAATTATTCAAAAAATAATTGTTTAGTGTCGCAAATTTTAATTACGCCAGGGATTGCCTTTTCTATAGTAAATTATTCAAAAAATAATTTTTTACTGTCTCAAATTTTAATTACGCCAGGGATTGCCTTTTCTATAGTAAATTATTCAAAAAATAATTTTTTTCTGTCTCAAATTTTAATTACGCCAGGGATTGCCTTTTCTATAGTAAATTTTGCAAAAAATAATTGTTTAGTGTCGCAAATTTTAATTACGCCAGGGATTGCCTTTTCTATAGTAAATTATTCAAAAAATAATTTTATACTGTCTCAAATTATAATTACGCCAGGGATTGCCTTTTCTATAGTAAATTATTCAAAAAATAATTTTATACTGTCGCAAATTTTAAATACGCCAGGGATTGCCTTTTCTATAGTAAATTATTCAAAAAATAATTTTATACTGTCGCAAATTTTAATTACGCCAGGGATTGCCTTTTCTATATTAAATTATTCAAAAAATAATTTTTTACTGTCTCAAATTTTAATTACGCCAGGGATTGCCTTTTCTATAGTAAATTATTCAAAAAATAATTTTATACTGTCGCAAATTTTAAATACGCCAGGGATTGCCTTTTCTATAGTAAATTATTGAAAAAATAATTTTTTACTGTCTCAAATTTTAATTACGCCAGGGATTGCCTTTTCTATAGTAAATTTTGCAAAAAATAATTGTTTAGTGTCGCAAATTTTAATTACGCCAGGGATTGCCTTTTCTATAGTAAATTATTCAAAAAATAATTTTACACTGTCGCAAATTTTAATTACGCCAGGGATTGCCTTTTCTATAGTAAATTTTGCATAAAATAATTGTTTAGTGTCGCAAATTTTAATTACGCCAGGGTTGCCTTTTCTATAGTAAATTATTCAAAAAATAATTTTATACTGTCTCAAATTTTAATTACGCCAGGGATTGCCTTTTCTATAGTAAATTATTCAAAAAATAATTTTATACTGTCGCAAATTTTAAATACGCCAGGGATTGCCTTTTCTATAGTAAATTATTGAAAAAATAATTTTTTACTGTCTCAAATTTTAATTACGCCAGGGATTGCCTTTTCTATAGTAAATTATTCAAAAAATAATTTTTTACTATCTCAAATTTTAATTACGCCAGGGATTGCCTTTTATATAGTAAATTTTGCGAAAAATAATTGTTTAGTGTCGCAAATTTTAATTACGCCAGGGATTGCCTTTTCTATAGTAAATTATTCAAAAAATAATTTTATACTGCCTCAAATTTTAATTACTCCAGGGATTGCCTTTTCTATAGTAAATTATTCAAAAAATAATTTTATACTGTCGCAAATTTTAAATACGCCAGGGATTGCCTTTTCTATAGTAAATTATTCAAAAAATAATTTTTTACTGTCTCAAATTTTAATTACGCCAGGGATTGCCTTTTCTGTAGTAAATTATTCAAAAAATAATTTTTTACTGTCTCAAATTTTAATTACGCCAGGGATTGCCTTTTCTATAGTAAATTATTCAAAAAATAATTGTTTAGTGTCGCAAATTTTAATTACACCAGGGATTGCCTTTTCTATAGTAAATTATTCAAAAAATAATTGTTTAGTGTCGCAAATTTTAGTTACGCCAGGGATTGCCTTTTCTATAGTAAATTTTGCAAAAAATAATTGCTTAGTGTCGCAAATTTTAATTACGCCAAGGATTGCCTTTTCTATAGTAAATTTTGCAAAAAATAATTGTTTAGTGTCGCAAATTTTAATTACGCCAGGGATTGCCTTTTCTATAGTAAATTATTCAAAAAATAATTTTTTACTGTCTCAAATTTTAATTACGCCAGGGATTGCCTTTTCTATAGTAAATTTTGCATAAAATAATTGTTTAGTGTCGCAAATTTTAATTACGCCAGGGTTGCCTTTTCTATAGTAAATTATTCAAAAAATAATTTTATACTGTCTCAAATTTTAATTACGCCAGGGATTGCCTTTTCTATAGTAAATTATTCAAAAAATAATTTTATACTGTCGCAAATTTTAAATACGCCAGGGATTGCCTTTTCTATAGTAAATTATTGAAAAAATAATTTTTTACTGTCTCAAATTTTAATTACGCCAGGGATTGCCTTTTCTATAGTAAATTATTCAAAAAATAATTTTTTACTATCTCAAATTTTAATTACGCCAGGGATTGCCTTTTATATAGTAAATTTTGCGAAAAATAATTGTTTAGTGTCGCAAATTTTAATTACGCCAGGGATTGCCTTTTCTATAGTAAATTATTCAAAAAATAATTTTATACTGCCTCAAATTTTAATTACTCCAGGGATTGCCTTTTCTATAGTAAATTATTCAAAAAATAATTTTATACTGTCGCAAATTTTAAATACGCCAGGGATTGCCTTTTCTATAGTAAATTATTCAAAAAATAATTTTTTACTGTCTCAAATTTTAATTACGCCAGGGATTGCCTTTTCTGTAGTAAATTATTCAAAAAATAATTTTTTACTGTCTCAAATTTTAATTACGCCAGGGATTGCCTTTTCTATAGTAAATTATTCAAAAAATAATTGTTTAGTGTCGCAAATTTTAATTACACCAGGGATTGCCTTTTCTATAGTAAATTATTCAAAAAATAATTGTTTAGTGTCGCAAATTTTAGTTACGCCAGGGATTGCCTTTTCTATAGTAAATTTTGCAAAAAATAATTGCTTAGTGTCGCAAATTTTAATTACGCCAAGGATTGCCTTTTCTATAGTAAATTTTGCAAAAAATAATTGTTTAGTGTCGCAAATTTTAATTACGCCAGGGATTGCCTTTTCTATAGTAAATTATTCAAAAAATAATTTTTTACTGTCTCAAATTTTAATTACGCCAGGGATTGCCTTTTCTATAGTAAATTTTGCAAAAAATAATTGCTTAGTGTCGCAAATTTTAATTACGCCAGGG
The DNA here is from genome assembly GCA_963930735.1 of Dioctria linearis. Taxonomy (NCBI): domain Eukaryota; kingdom Metazoa; phylum Arthropoda; class Insecta; order Diptera; family Asilidae; genus Dioctria; species Dioctria linearis. The sequence goes on from CAWVNZ010002155.1 coordinate 6,125, forward strand.
ATTGCCTTTTCTATAGTAAATTATTCAAAAAATAATTTTATACTGTCTCAAATTTTAATTACGCCAGGGATTGCCTTTTCTATAGTAAATTATTCAAAAAATAATTTTATACTGTCGCAAATTTTAAATACGCCAGGGATTGCCTTTTCTATAGTAAATTATTCAAAAAATAATTTTATACTGTCGCAAATTTTAATTACGCCAGGGATTGCCTTTTCTATAGTAAATTATTCAAAAAATAATTTTTTACTGTCTCAAATTTTAATTACGCCAGGGATTGCCTTTTCTATAGTAAATTTTGCAAAAAATAATTGTTTAGTGTCGCAAATTTTAATTACGCCAAGGATTGCCTTTTCTATAGTAAATTTTGCAAAAAATAATTGTTTAGTGTCGCAAATTTTAATTACGCCAGGGATTGCCTTTTCTATAGTAAATTATTCAAAAAATAATTTTTTACTGTCTCAAATTTTAATTACGCCAGGGATTGCCTTTTCTGTAGTAAATTTTGCAAAAAATAATTGCTTAGTGTCGCAAATTTTAATTAGGCCAGGGATTGCCTTTTCTATAGTAAATTATTCAAAAAATAATTTTATACTGTCGCAAATTTTAATTACGCCTGGGATTGCCTTTTCTATAGTAAATTATTCAAAAAATAATTTTTTACTGTCTCAAATTTTAATTACGCCAGGGATTGCCTTTTCTATAGTAAATTTTGCAAAAAATAATTGTTTAGTGTCGCAAATTTTAATTACGCCAGGGATTGCCTTTTCTATAGTAAATTATTCAAAAAATAATTTTATACTGTCTCAAATTTTAATTACGCCAGGGATTGCCTTTTCTATACTAAATTATTCAAAAAATAATTTTATACTGTCGCAAATTTTAAATACGCCAGGGATTGCCTTTTCTATAGTAAATTATTCAAAAAATAATTTTATACTGTCGCAAATTTTAATTACGCCAGGGATTGCCTTTTCTATAGTAAATTATTCAAAAAATAATTTTTTACTGTCTCAAATTTTAATTACGCCAGGGATTGCCTTTTCTATAGTAAATTTTGCAAAAAATAATTGTTTTGTGTCGCAAATTTTAATTACGCCAGGGATTGCCTTTTCTTTAGTAAATTATTCAAAAAATAATTTTATATTGTCTCAAATTTTAATTACGCCAGGGATTGCCTTTTCTATAGTAAATTATTCAAAAAATAATTGTTTACTGTCTCAAATTTTAATTACGCCAGGGATTGCCTTTTCTATAGTAAATTATTCAAAAAATAATTTTATACTGTCGCAAATTTTAAATACGCCAGGGATTGCCTTTTCTATAGTAAATTATTCAAAAAATAATTTTTGACTGTCTCAAATTTTAATTACGCCAGGGATTGCCTTTTCTATAGTAAATTTTGCAAAGAATAATTGTTTAGTGTCGCAAATTTTAATTACGCCAGGGATTGCCTTTTCTATATGAAATTATTCAAAAAATAATTTTATACTGTCTCAAATTTTAATTAAGCCAGGGATTGCCTTTTCTATAGTAAATTATTCAAAAAATAATTTTATACTGTCGCAAATTTTAAATACGCCAGGGATTGCCTTTTCTATAGTAAATTATTCAAAAAATAATTTTTTACTGTCTCAAATTTTAATTACGCCAGGGATTGATTGCCTTTTCTATAGTAAATTATTCAAAAAATAATTTTTTACTGTCTCAAATTTTAATTAAGCCAGGGATTGCCTTTTCTATAATAAATTTTGCAAAAAATAATTGTTTAGTGTCGCAAATTTTAATTAAGCCAGGGATTGCCTTTTCTATAGTAAATTTTGCAAAAAATAATTGTTTAGTGTCGCAAATTTTAATTACGCCAAGGAATGCCTTTTCTATAGTAAATTTTGCAAAAAATAATTGTTTAGTGTCGCAAATTTTAATTACGCCAGGGATTGCCTTTTCTATAGTAAATTATTCAAAAAATAATTTTTTACTGTCTCAAATTTTAAGTACGCCAGGGATTGCCTTTTCTATAGTAAATTATTCAAAAAATAATTTTTTACTGTCTCAAATTTTAATTACGCCAGGGATTGCCTTTTCTATAGTAAATTTTGCAAAAAATAATTGTTTAGTGTCGCAAATTTTAATTACGCCAGGGATTGCCTTTTCTATAGTAAATTATTCAAAAAATAATTTTATACTGTCTCAAATTTTAATTACGCCAGGGATTGCCTTTTCTATAGTAAATTTTGCAAAAAATAATTGTTTAGTGTCGCAAATTATAATTACGCCAGGGATTGCCTTTTATATAGTAAATTATTCAAAAAATAATTTTATAATGTCGCAAATTTTAATTACGCCAGGGATTGCCTTTTCTATAGTAAATTTTGCAAAAAATTATTTTTTACTGTCTCAAATTTTAATTACGCCAGGGATTGCCTTTTCCATAGTAAATTTTGCAAAAAATAATTTTATACTGTCTCAAATTTTAATTACGCCAGGGATTGCCTTTTCTATAGTAAATTATTCAAAAAATAATTTTTTACTGTCTCAAATTTTAATTACGCCAGGGATTGCATTTTCTATAGTAAATTTTGCAAAAAATAATTGTTTAGTGTCGCAAATTTTAATTACGCCAGGGATTGCCTTTTCCATAGTAAATTATTCAAAAAATAATTTTTTACTGTCTCAAATTTTAATTACGCCAGGGATTGCCTTTTCTATAGTAAATTTTGCAAAAAATAATTGTTTAGTGTCGCAAATTTTAATTACGCCACGGATTGCCTTTTCCATAGTAAATTATTCAAAAAATAATTTTTTACTGTCTCAAATTTTAATTACGCCAGGGATTGCCTTTTCTATAGTAAATTTTGCAAAAAATAATTTTTTACTGTCTCAAATTTTAAATACGCCAGGGATTGCCTTTTCTATAGTAAATTTTGCAAAAAATAATTGTTTAGTGTCGCAAATTTTAATTACGCCAGGGATTGCCTTTTCTATATGAAATTATTCAAAAAATAATTTTATACTGTCTCAAATTTTAATTAAGCCAGGGATTGCCTTTTCTATAGTAAATTATTCAAAAAATAATTTTATACTGTCGCAAATTTTAAATACGCCAGGGATTGCCTTTTCTATAGTAAATTATTCAAAAAATAATTTTTTACTGTCTCAAATTTTAATTACGCCAGGGATTGATTGCCTTTTCTATAGTAAATTATTCAAAAAATAATTTTTTACTGTCTCAAATTTTAATTAAGCCAGGGATTGCCTTTTCTATAATAAATTTTGCAAAAAATAATTGTTTAGTGTCGCAAATTTTAATTAAGCCAGGGATTGCCTTTTCTATAGTAAATTTTGCAAAAAATAATTGTTTAGTGTCGCAAATTTTAATTACGCCAAGGAATGCCTTTTCTATAGTAAATTTTGCAAAAAATAATTGTTTAGTGTCGCAAATTTTAATTACGCCAGGGATTGCCTTTTCTATAGTAAATTATTCAAAAAATAATTTTTTACTGTCTCAAATTTTAAGTACGCCAGGGATTGCCTTTTCTATAGTAAATTATTCAAAAAATAATTTTTTACTGTCTCAAATTTTAATTACGCCAGGGATTGCCTTTTCTATAGTAAATTTTGCAAAAAATAATTGTTTAGTGTCGCAAATTTTAATTACGCCAGGGATTGCCTTTTCTATAGTAAATTATTCAAAAAATAATTTTATACTGTCTCAAATTTTAATTACGCCAGGGATTGCCTTTTCTATAGTAAATTTTGCAAAAAATAATTGTTTAGTGTCGCAAATTATAATTACGCCAGGGATTGCCTTTTATATAGTAAATTATTCAAAAAATAATTTTATAATGTCGCAAATTTTAATTACGCCAGGGATTGCCTTTTCTATAGTAAATTTTGCAAAAAATTATTTTTTACTGTCTCAAATTTTAATTACGCCAGGGATTGCCTTTTCCATAGTAAATTTTGCAAAAAATAATTTTATACTGTCTCAAATTTTAATTACGCCAGGGATTGCCTTTTCTATAGTAAATTATTCAAAAAATAATTTTTTACTGTCTCAAATTTTAATTACGCCAGGGATTGCATTTTCTATAGTAAATTTTGCAAAAAATAATTGTTTAGTGTCGCAAATTTTAATTACGCCAGGGATTGCCTTTTCCATAGTAAATTATTCAAAAAATAATTTTTTACTGTCTCAAATTTTAATTACGCCAGGGATTGCCTTTTCTATAGTAAATTTTGCAAAAAATAATTGTTTAGTGTCGCAAATTTTAATTACGCCACGGATTGCCTTTTCCATAGTAAATTATTCAAAAAATAATTTTTTACTGTCTCAAATTTTAATTACGCCAGGGATTGCCTTTTCTATAGTAAATTTTGCAAAAAATAATTTTTTACTGTCTCAAATTTTAAATACGCCAGGGACTGCGTTTTCTATAGTAAATTATTCAAAAAATAATTTTTTACTGTCTCAAATTTTTATTACGCCAGGGATTGCCTTTTCTATAGTAAATTATTCAAAAAATAATTGTTTAGTGTCGCAAATTTTAATTACGCCAGGGATTGCCTATTCTATAGTAAATTTTGCAAAAAAATAATTGTTTAGTGTCGCAAATTTTAATTACGCCAGGGATTGCCTTTTCTATAGTAAATTATTCAAATAATAATTTTTTACTGTCTCAAATTTTAATTACGCCAGGGATTGCCTTTTCTATAGTAAATTTTGCAAAAAATAATTGTTTAGTGTCGCAAATTTTAATTACGCCAGGGATTGCCTTTTCTATAGTAAATTATTCAAAAAATAATTTTACACTGTCGCAAATTTTAATTACGCCAGGGATTGCCTTTTCTATAGTAAATTTTGCATAAAATAATTGTTTAGTGTCGCAAATTTTAATTACGCCAGGGTTGCCTTTTCTATAGTAAATTATTCAAAAAATAATTTTATACTGTCTCAAATTTTAATTACGCCAGGGATTGCCTTTTCTATAGTAAATTATTCAAAAAATAATTTTATACTGTCGCAAATTTTAAATACGCCAGGGATTGCCTTTTCTATAGTAAATTATTGAAAAAATAATTTTTTACTGTCTCAAATTTTAATTACGCCAGGGATTGCCTTTTCTATAGTAAATTATTCAAAAAATAATTTTTTACTGTCTCAAATTTTAATTACGCCAGGGATTGCCTTTTATATAGTAAATTTTGCGAAAAATAATTGTTTAGTGTCGCAAATTTTAATTACGCCAGGGATTGCCTTTTCTATAGTAAATTATTCAAAAAATAATTTTATACTGCCTCAAATTTTAATTACGCCAGGGATTGCCTTTTCTATAGTAAATTATTCAAAAAATAATTGTTTAGTGTCGCAAATTTTAATTACGCCAGGGATTGCCTTTTCTATAGTAAATTTTGCAAAAAATAATTGTTTAGTGTCGCAAATTTTAATTACGCCAGGGATTGCCTTTTCTATAGTAAATTTTGCAAAAAATAATTGTTTAGTGTCGCAAATTTTAATTACGCCAGGGATTGCCTTTTCTATAGTAAATTATTCAAAAAATAATTTTTTACTGTCTCAAATTTTAATTACGCCAGGGATTGCCTTTTCTATAGTAAATTTTGCAAAAAATAATTGTTTAGTGTCGCAAATTTTAATTACGCCAGGGATTGCCTTTTCTATAGTAAATTATTCAAAAAATAATTGTTTAGTGTCGCAAATTTTAATTACGCCAAGGATTGCCTTTTCTATAGTAAATTATTCAAAAAATTATTTTTTACTGTCTCAAATTTTAATTACGCCAGGGATTGCCTTTTCTATAGTAAATTTTGCAAAAAATAATTGCTTAGTGTCGCAAATTTTAATTACGCCAAGGATTGCCTTTTCTATAGTAAATTATTCAAAAAATAATTTTATACTGTCGCAAATTTTAATTACGCCAGGGATTGCCTTTTCTATAGTAAATTATTCAAAAAATAATTTTTTACTGTCTCAAATTTTAATTACGCCAGGGATTGCCTTTTCTATAGTAAATTTTGCAAAAAATAATTGTTTAGTGTCGCAAATTTTAATTACGCCAGGGATTGCCTTTTCTATAGTAAATTATTCAAAAAATAATTTTATACTGTCTCAAATTTTAATTACGCCAGGGATTGCCTTTTCTATAGTAAATTATTCAAAAAATAATTTTATACTGTCGCAAATTTTAAATACGCCAGGGATTGCCTTTTCTATAGTAAATTATTCAAAAAATAATTTTATACTGTCGCAAATTTTAATTAAGCCAGGGATTGCCTTTTCTATAGTAAATTATTCAAAAAATAATTTTTTACTGTCTCAAATTTTAATTACGCCAGGGATTGCCTTTTCTATAGTAAATTATTCAAAAAATAATTTTATACTGTCTCAAATTTTAATTACGCCAAGGATTGCCTTTTCTATAGGAAATTATTCAAAAAATAATTTTATACTGTCTCAAATTTTAATTACGCCAGGGATTGCCTTTTCTATAGTAAATTATTCAAAAAATAATTTTATACTGTCGCAAATTTTAAATACGCCAGGGATTGCCTTTTCTATAGAAAATTATTCAAAAAATAATTTTTTACTGTCTCAAATTTTAATTACGCCAGGGATTGCCTTTTCTATAGTAAATTATTCAAAAAATAATTTTTTACTGTCTCAAATTTTAATTACGCCAGGGATTGCCTTTTCTATAGTAAATTATTCAAAAAATAATTGTTTAGTGTCGCAAATTTTAATTACGCCAGGGATTGCCTTTTCTATAGTAAATTATTCAAAAAATAATTTTATACTGCCTCAAATTTTAATTACGCCAGGGATTGCCTTTTCTATAGTAAATTATTCAAAAAATAATTTTATACTGTCGCAAATTTTAAATACGCCAGGGATTGCCTTTTCTATAGTAAATTATTCAAAAAATAATTTTTTACTTTCTCAAATTTTAATTACGCCAGGGATTGCCTTTTCTATAGTAAATTATTCAAAAAATAATTTTTTACTGTGTCAAATTTTAATTACGCCAGGGATTGCCTTTTCTATAGTAAATTATTCAAAAAATAATTGTTTAGTGTCGCAAATTTTAATTACGCCAGGGATTGCCTTTTCTATAGTAAATTTTGCAAAAAATAATTGTTTAGTGTCGCAAATTTTAATTACGCCAGGGATTGCCTTTTCTATAGTAAATTTTGCAAAAAATAATTGTTTAGTGTCGCACATTTTAATTACGCCAGGGATTGCCTTTTCTATAGTAAATTATTCAAAAAATAATTTTTTACTGTCTCAAATTTTAATTACGCCAGGGATTGCCTTTTCTATAGTAAATTTTGCAAAAAATAATTGTTTAGTGTCGCAAATTTTAATTACGCCAGGGATTGCCTTTTCTATAGTAAATTATTCAAAAAATAATTGTTTAGTGTCGCAAATTTTAATTACGCCAGGGATTGCCTTTTCTATAGTAAATTATTCAAAAAATAATTTTTTACTGTCTCAAATTTTAATTACGCCAGGGATTGCCTTTTCTATAGTAAATTTTGCAAAAAATAATTGCTTAGTGTCGCAAATTTTAATTACGCCAGGGATTGCCTTTTCTATAGTAAATTATTCAAAAAATAATTTTATACTGTCGCAAATTTTAATTACGCCAGGGATTGCCTTTTCTATAGTAAATTATTCAAAAAATAATTTTTTACTGTCTCAAATTTTAATTCCGCCAGGGATTGCCTTTTCTATAGTAAATTTTTGCAAAAAATAATTGTTTAGTGTCGCAAATTTTAATTACGCCAGGGATTGCCTTTTCTATAGTAAATTATTCAAAAAATAATTTTATACTGTCTCAAATTTTAATTACGCCAGTGATTGCCTTTTCTATAGTAAATTATTCAAAAAAATAATTTTATACTGTCGCAAATTTTAAATACGCCAGGGATTGCCTTTTCTATAGTAAATTATTCAAAAAATAATTTTATACTGTCGCAAATTTTAATTACGCCAGGGATTGCCTTTTCTATAGTAAATTATTCAAAAATAATTTTTTACTGTCTCAAATTTTAATTACGCCAGGGATTGCCTTTTCTATAGTAAATTTTGCAAAAAATAATTGTTTAGTGTCGCAAATTTTAATTACGCCAGGGATTGCCTTTTCTATAGTAAATTATTCAAAAAATAATTTTATACTGTCTCAAATTTTAATTACGCCAGGGATTGCTTTTCTATAGGAAATTATTCAAAAAATAATTTTATACTGTCTCAAATTTTAATTACGCCAGGGATTGCCTTTTCTATAGTAAATTATTCAAAAAATAATTTATACTGTCGCAAATTTTAAATACGCCAGGGATTGCCTTTTCTATAGTAAATTATTCAAAAAATAATTTTTTACTGTCTCAAATTTTAATTACGCCAGGGATTGCCTTTTCTATAGTAAATTATTCAAAAAATAATTTTTTACTGTCTCAAATTTTAATTAAGCCAGGGATTGCCTTTTCTATAGTAATTTTGCAAAAAATAATTGTTTAGTGTCGCAAATTTTAATTAAGCCAGGGATTGCCTTTTCTATAGTAAATTTTACAAAAAATAATTGTTTAGTGTCGCAAATTTTAATTACGCCAAGGAATGCCTTTTCTATAGTAAATTATTCAAAAAATAATTGTTTAGTGTCGCAAATTTTAATTACGCCAGGGATTGCCTTTTCTATAGTAAATTATTCAAAAAATAATTTTTTACTGTCTCAAATTTTAATTACGCCAGGGATTGCCTTTTCTATAGTAAATTATTCAAAAAATAATTTTTTACTGTCTCAAATTTTAATTACGCCAGGGATTGCCTTTTCTATAGTAAATTTTGCAAAAAATAATTGTTTAGTGTCGCAAATTTTAATTACGCCAGGGATTGCCTTTTCTATAGTAAATTATTGAAAAAATAATTTTATACTGTCTCAAATTTTAATTACGCCAGGGATTGCCCTTTTCTATAGTAAATTATTCAAAAAATAATTTTATACTGTCTCAAATTTTAATTACGCCAGGGATTGCCTTTTCTATAGTAAATTATTCAAAAAATAATTTTTTACTGTCGCAAATTTCAATTACGCCAGGTATTGCCTTTTCTATAGTAAATTTTCCAAAAAATAATTTTTTACTGTCTCAAATTTTAATTACGCCAGGGATTGCCTTTTCTATAGTAAATTTTGCAAAAAATAATTTTATACTGTCTCAAATTTTAATTACGCCAGGGATTGCCTTTTTCTATAGTAAATTATTCAAAAAATAATTTTTATTGTCTCAAATTTTAATTACGCCAGGGATTGCCTTTTCTATAGTAAATTTTGCAAAAAATAATTGTTTAGTGTCGCAAATTTTAATTACGCCAGGGATTGCCTTTTCCATAGTAAATTATTCAAAAAATAATTTTTTACTGTCTCAAATTTTAATTACGCCAGGGATTGCCTTTTCTATAGTAAATTATTCAAAAAATAATTTTATACTGTCTCAAATTTTAATTACGCCAGGGATTGCCTTTTCTATAGTAAATTATTCAAAAAATAATTTTTTACTGTCGCAAATTTTAATTACGCCAGGGATTGCCTTTTCTATAGTAAATTATTCAAAAAATAATTTTTTACTGTCTCAAATTTTAATTACGCCAGGGATTGCCTTTTCTATAGTAAATTTTGCTAAAAATAATTGTTTAAGTGTCGCAAATTTTAATTACGCCAGGGATTGCCTTTTCTATAGTAAATTATTCAAAAAATAATTTTTTACTGTCTCAAATTTTAATTACGCCAGGGACTGCCTTTTCTATAGTAAATTATTCAAAAAATAATTGTTTAGTGTCGCAAATTTTAATAACGCCAGGGATTGCCTTTTCTATAGTAAATTATTCAAAAAAATAATTTTTTACTGTCTCAAATTTTAATTACGCCAGGGATTGCCTTTTCTATAGTAAATTTTGCAAAAAATAATTGTTTAGTGTCGCAAATTTTAATTACGCCAGGGATTGCCTTTTTTATAGTAAATTATTCAAAAAATAATTTTTTCTGTCACAAATTTTAATTACGCCAGGGATTGCCTTTTCTATAGTAAATTATTCAAAAAATAATTTTTTAATGTCTCAAATTTTAATTACGCCAGGGATTGCCTTTTCTATAGTAAATTTTGCAAAAAATAATTGTTTAGTGTCGCAAATTTTAATTACGCCAGGGATTGCCTTTTCTATAGTAAATTATTCAAAAAAATAATTTTTTACTGTCGCAAATTTTAATTACGCCAGGGATTGCCTTTTCTATAGTAAATTATTCAAAAAATAATTTTTTACTGTCGCAAATTTTAATTCCGCCAGGGATTGCCTTTTCTATAGTAAATTATTCAAAAAATAATTTTTTACTGTCTCAAATTTTAATTACGCCAGGGATTGCCTTTTCTATAGTAAATTTTGCAAAAATAATTGTTTAGTGTCGCAAATTTTAATTACGCCTGGGATTGCCTTTTCTATAGTAAATTATTCAAAAAATAATTTTTTACTGTCTCAAATTTTAATTACGCCAGGGATTGCCTTTTCTATAGTAAATTTTGCAAAAAATAATTGTTTAGTGTCGCAAATTTTAATTACGCCAGGGATTGCCTTTTCTATAGTAAATTATTCAAAAAATAATTTTTTACTGTCTCAAATTTTAATTACGCCAGGGATTGCCTTTTCTATAGTAAATTATTCAAAAAATAATTTTATACTGTCGCAAATTTTAAATATGCCAGGGATTGCCTTTTCTATAGTACATTTTGCAAAAAAATAATTATTTAGTGTCGCAATTTTAATTACGCCAGGGATTGCCTTTTCTATAGTAAATTATTCAAAAAAATAATTTTTTACTGTCTCAAATTTTAATTACGCCAGGGATTGCCTTTTCTATAGTAAATTTTGCATAAAATAATTGTTTAGTGTCGCAAATTTTAATTACGCCAGGGATTGCCTTTCTATAGTAAATTTTGCAAAAAATAATTGTTTAGTGTCGCAAATTTTAATTACGCCAGGGATTGCCTTTTCTATAGTAAATTATTCAAAAAATAATTTTTTACTGTCTCAAATTTTAATTACGCCAGGGATTGCCTTTTCTATAGTCAATTATTCAAAAAATAATTTTTTACTGTCTCAAATTTTAATTACGCCAGGAATTGCCTTTTCTATAGTAAATTATTCAAAAAATAATTTTTTACTGTCTCAAATTTTAATTACGCCAGGGATTGCCTTTTCTATAGTAAATTTTGCAAAAAATAATTGTTTAGTGTCGCAAATTTTAATTACGCCAGGGATTGCCTTTTCTACAGGAAATTATTCAAAAAATAATTTTATACTGTCTCAAATTTTAATTACGCCAGGGATTGCCTTTTCTATAGTAAATTATTCAAAAAATAATTTTATACTGTCGCAAATTTTAAATACGCCAGGGATTGCCTTTTCTATAGTAAATTATTCAAAAAATAATTTTTTACTGTCTCAAATTTTAATTACGCCAGGGATTGCCTTTTCTATAGTAAATTATTCAAAAAATAATTTTTTACTGTCTCAAATTTTAATTAAGCCAGGGATTGCCTTTTCTATAGTAAATTTTGCAAAAAATAATTGTTTAGTGTCGCAAATTTTAATTAAAGCCAGCGATTGCCTTTTCTATAGTAAATTTTGCAAAAAATAATTGTTTAGTGTCGCAAATTTTAATTACGCCAAGGAATGCCTTTTCTATAGTAAATTTTGCAAAAAATAATTGTTTAGTGTCGCAAATTTTAATTACGCAAGGGATTGCCTTTTCTATAGTAAATTATTCAAAAAATAATTTTTTACTGTCTCAAATTTTAATTACGCCAGGGATTGCCTTTTCTATAGTAAATTATTCAAAAAATAATTTTTTAGTGTCTCAAATTTTAATTACGCCAGGGATTGCCTTTTCTATAGTAAATTTTGCAAAAAATAATTGTTTAGGTGTCGCAAATTTTAATTACGCCAGGGATTGCCTTTTCTATAGTATTCAAAAAATAATTTTATACTGTCTCAAATTTTAATTAACGCCAGGGGATTGCCTTTTCTATAGTAAATTTTGCAAAAAATAATTGTTTAGTGTCGCAAATTTTAATTACGCCAGGGATTGCCTTTTATATAGTAAATTATTCAAAAAATAATTTTATACTGTCGCAAATTTTAATTACGCCAGGGATTGCCTTTTCTATAGTAAATTTTGCAAAAAATAATTTTTTACTGTCTCAAATTTTAATTACGCCAGGGATTGCCTTTTCTATAGTAAATTTTGCAAAAAATAATTTTATACTGTCTCAAATTTTAATTACGCCAGGGATTGCCCTTTTCTATAGTAAATTATTCAAAAAATAATTTTTTACTGTCTCAAATTTTAATTACGCCAGGGATTGCCTTTTCTATAGTAAATTTTGCCAAAAAATAATTGTTTAGTGTCGCAAATTTTAATTACGCCAGGGATTGCCCTTTTCCATAGTAAATTATTCAAAAAATAATTTTTTACTGTCTCAAATTTTTAATTTCGCCAGGGATTGCCTTTTCCTATAGTAAATTATTCAAAAAATAATTTTTATACTGTCTCAAATTTTAATTACGCCAGGGATTGCCTTTTCTATAGTAAATTATTCAAAAAATAATTTTTTACTGTCGCAAATTTTAATTACGCCAGGGATTGCCTTTTCTATAGTAAATTATTCAAAAAATTATTTTTTACTGTCTCAAATTTTAATTACGCCAGGGATTGCCTTTTCTATAGTAATTTTGCAAAAAATAATTGTTTTAGTGTCGCAAATTTTAATTACGCCAGGGATTGCCTTTTCTATAGTAAATTATTCAAAAAATAATTTTATACTGTCTCAAATTTTAATTACGCCAGGGATTGCCTTTTCTATAGTAAATTTTACAAAAAATAATTGTTTAGTGTCGCAAATTTTAATTACGCCAGGGATTGCCTTTTCTATAGAAAATTATTCAAAAAATAATTTTTTACTGTCTCAAATTTTAATTACGCCAGGGATTGCCTTTTCTATAGTAAATTATTCAAAAAATAATTGTTTAGTGTCGCAAATTTTATAACGCCAGGGATTGCCTTTTCTATAGTAAATTATTCAAAAAATAATTTTTACTGTCTCAAATTTTAATTACGCCCGGGAATGCCTTTTGTATAGTAAATTTTGCAAAAAATAATTGTTTAGTGTCGCAAATTTTAATTACTCCAGGGATTGCCCTTTTTTATAGTAAATTATTCAAAAAATAATTTTTTCTGTCACAAATTTTAATTGCGCCAGGGATTGCCTTTTCTATAGTAAATTATTCAAAAATAATAATTTATACTGTCTCAAATTTTAATTACGCCAGGGATTGCCTTTTCTATAGTAAATTATTCAAAAAAAATAATTTTTTACTGTCGCAAATTTTAATTTACGCCAGGGATTGCCTTTTCTATAGTAAATTATTCAAAAAATTATTTTTTACTGTCTCAAATTTTAATTACGCCAGGGATTGCCTTTTCTATAGTAAATTTTGCAAAAAAATAATTGTTTAGTGTCGCAAATTTTAATTACGCCAGGGATTGCCTTTTCTATAGTAAATTATTCAAAAAATAATTTTATACTGTCTCAAATTTTAATTACGCCAGGGATTGCCTTTTCTATAGTAAATTTTACAAAAAATAATTGTTTAGGTGTCGCAAATTTTAATTACGCCAGGGATTGCCTTTTCTATAGTAAATTATTCAAAAAATAATTTTTTACTGTCTCAAATTTTAATTACGCCAGGGATTGCCTTTTCTATAGTAAATTATTCAAAAAATAATTTTTTAATGTCTCAAATTTTAATTACGCCAGGGATTGCCTTTTCTATAGTAAATTTTGCAAAAAATAATTGTTTAGTGTCGCAAATTTTAATTACGCCAGGGATTGCCTTTTCTATAGTAAATTATTCAAAAATAATTTTTTACTGTCGCAAATTTTAATTACGCCAGGGATTGCCTTTTCTATAGTAAATTATTCAAAAAATAATTTTTTACTGTCGCAAATTTTAATTACGCCAGGGAATGCCTTTTCTATAGTAAATTATTCAAAAAATAATTTTTTACTGTCCTCAAATTTTAATTACGCCAGGGATTGCCTTTTCTATAGTAAATTTTGCAAAAACTAATTGTTTAGTGTCGCAAATTTTAATTACGCCTGGGATTTGCCTTTTCTATAGTAAATTATTCAAAAAATAATTTTTTACTGTCTCAAATTTTAATTACGCCAGGGATTGCCTTTTCTATAGTAAATTTTGCAAAAAATAATTGTTTAGTGTCGCAAATTTTAATTACGCCAGGGATTGCCTTTTCTATAGTAAATTATTCAAAAAATAATTTTTTTACTGTCTCAAATTTTAATTACGCCAGGGATTGCCTTTTCTATAATAAATTATTCAAAAAATAATTTTTTTACTGTCTCAAATTTTAATTACGCCAGGGATTGCCTCTTTCTATAGTAAATTATTCAAAAAATAATTTTTTACTGTCTCAAATTTTAATTACGCCAGGGATTGCCTTTTTTAAAGTAAAATTTGCAAAAAATAATTGTTTAGTGTCGCAAATTTTAATTACGCCAGGGATTGCCTTTTCTATAGTAAATTATTCAAAAAATAATTTTATATTGTCTCAAATTTTAATTACGCCAGGGATTGCCTTTTCTATAGTAAATTTTGCAAAAAATAATTGTTTAGTGTCGCAAATTTTAATTACGCCAGGGATTGCCTTTTATATAGTAAATTATTCAAAAAATAATTTTATACTGTCGCAAATTTTAATTACGCCAGGGATTGCCTTTTCTATAGTAAAATTTTGCAAAAAATAATTTTTTACTGTCTCAAATTTTAATTACGCCAGGGATTGCCTTTTCTATAGTAAATTTTGCAAAAAATAATTTTATACTGTCTCAAATTTTAATTACGCCAGGGATTGCCTTTTCTATAGTAAATTATTCAAAAAATAATTTTTTACTGTCCTCAAATTTTAATTACGCCAGGGATTGCCTTTTCTATAGTAAATTTTGCAAAAAATAATTGTTTGGTGTCGCAAATTTTAATTACGCCAGGGATTGCCCTTTTCCATAGTAAATTATTCAAAAAATAATTTTTTACTGTCTCAAATTTTAATTACGCCAGGGATTGGTCTTTTCTATAGTAAATTATTCAAAAAAATAATTTTATACTGTCTCAAATTTTAATTACGCCAGGGATTGTCTTTTCTATAGTAAATTATTCAAAAAATAATTTTTTACTGTCGCAAATTTTAATTACGCCAGGGATTGCCTTTTCTATAGTAAATTATTCAAAAAATAATTTTTTACTGTCTCAAATTTTAATTACGCCAGGGATTGCCTTTTCTATAGTAAATTTTGCAAAAAATAATTGTTTAGTGTCGCAAATTTTAATTACGCCAGGGATTGCCTTTTCTATAGTAAATTATTCAAAAAATAATTTTATACTGTCTCAAATTTTAATTACGCCAGGGATTGCCTTTTCTATAGTAAATTTTGCAAAAAATAATTGTTTAGTGTCGCAAATTTTAATTACGCCAGGGATTGCCTTTTCTATAGTAAATTATTCAAAAAATAATTTTTTACTGTCTCAAATTTTAATTACGCCAGGGATTGCCTTTTCTATAGTAAATTATTCAAAAAATAATTGTTTAGTGTCGCAAATTTTTATAACGCCAGGGATTGCCTTTTCTATAGTAAATTATTCAAAAAATAATTTTTTACTCTCTCAAATTTTAATTACGCCCGGGAATGCCATTTCTATAGTAAATTTTGCAAAAAATAATTGTTTAGTGTCGCAAATTTTAATTACGCCAGGGATTGCCTTTTTTATAGTAAATTATTCAAAAAATAATTTTTTCTGTCACAAATTTTAATTACGTCAGGGATTGCCTTTTCTATAGTAAATTATTCAAAAAATAATTTTTTAATGTCTCAAATCTTAATTACGCCAGGTATGGCCTTTTCTATAGTAAATTTTGCAAAAAATAATTGTTTAGTGTCGCAAATTTTAATTACGCCAGGTATTGCCTTTTCTATAGTAAATTATTCAAAAAATAATTTTTTACTGTCGCAAATTTTAATTACGCCAGGGATTGCCTTTTCTATAGTAAATTATTCAAAAAATAATTTTTTACTGTCGCAAATTTTAATTACGCCAGGGATTGCCTTTTCTATAGTAAATTATTCAAAAAATAATTTTATACTGTCGCAAATTTTAAATATGCCACGGATTGCCTTTTCTATAGTAAATTATTCAAAAAACTATTTTTTACTGTCTCAAATTTTAATTACGCCAGGGATTGCCTTTTCTATAGTAAATTTTGCAAAAAATAATTGTTTAGTGTCGCAAATTTTAATTACGCCAGGGATTGCCTTTTCTATAGTAAATTATTCAAAAAATAATTTTATACTGTCTCAAATTTTAATTACGCCAGGGATTGCCTTTTCTATAGTAAATTTTACAAAAAATAATTGTTTAGTGCCGCAAATTTTAATTACGCCAGGGATTGCCTTTTCTATAGTAAATTATTCAAAAAATAATTTTTTACTGTCTCAAATTTTAATTACGCCAGGGATTGCCTTTTCTATAGTAAATTATTCAAAAAATAATTTTTTAATGTCTCAAATTTTAATTACGCCAGGGATTGCCTTTTCTATAGTAAATTTTGCAAAAAATAATTGTTTAGTGTCGCAAATTTTAATTACGCCAGGGATTGCCTTTTCTATAGTAAATTATTCAAAAAATAATTTTTTACTGTCGCAAATTTTAATTACGCCAGGGATTGCCTTTTCTATAGTAAATTATTCAAAAAATAATTTTTTACTGTCGCAAATTTTAATTACGCCAGGGATTGCCTTTTCTATAGTAAATTATTCAAAAAATAATTTTTTACTGTCTCAAATTTTAATTACGCCAGGGATTGCCTTTTCTATAGTAAATTTTGCAAAAAATAATTGTTTAGTGTCGCAAATTTTAATTACGCCTGGGATTGCCTTTTCTATAGTAAATTATTCAAAAAATAATTTTTTACTGTCTCAAATTTTAATTACGCCAGGGATTGCCTTTTCTATAGTAAATTTTGCAAAAAATAATTGTTTAGTGTCGCAAATTTTAATTACGCCAGGGATTGCCTTTTCTATAGTAAATTATTCAAAAAATAATTTTTTACTGTCTCAAATTTTAATTACGCCAGGGATTGCCTTTTCTATAGTAAATTATTCAGAAAAATAATTTTTTACTGTCTCAAATTTTAATTACGCCAGGGATTGCCTTTTCTATAGTAAATATATTCAAAAAATAATTTTTTACTGTCTCAAATTTTAATTACGCCAGGGATTGCCTTTTCTATAGTAAATTTTGCAAAAAATAATTGTTTAGTGTCGCAAATTTTAATTTACGCCAGGATTGCCTTTTCTATAGTAAATTATTCAAAAAAATAATTTTTATACTGTCTCAAATTTTAATTACGCCAGGGATTGCCTTTTCTATAGTAAATTTTGCAAAAAATAATTGTTTAGTGTCGCAAATTTTAATTACGCCAGGGATTGCCTTTTATATAGTAAATTATTCAAAAAATAATTTTATACTGTCGCAAATTTTAATTACGCCAGGGATTGCCTTTTCTATAGTAAATTTTGCAAAAAATAATTTTTTACTGTCTCAAATTTTAATTACGCCAGGGATTGCCTTTTCTATAGTAAATTTTGCAAAAAATAATTTTATACTGTCTCAAATTTTAATTACGCCAGGGATTGCCTTTTCTATAGTAAATTATTCAAAAAATAATTTTTTACTGTCTCAAATTTTAATTACGCCAGGGATTGCCTTTTCTATAGTAAATTTTGAAAAAAATAATTGTTTTAGTGTCGCAAATTTTAATTACGCCAGGGATTGCCTTTTCCATAGTAAATTATTCAAAAAATAATTTTTTACTGTCTCAAATTTTAATTTCGCCAGGGATTGTCTTTTCTATAGTAAATTATTCAAAAAATAATTTTATACTGTCTCAAATTTTAATTACGCCAGGGATTGCCTTTTCTATAGTAAATTATTCAAAAAATAATTTTTTACTGTCGCAAATTTTAATTACGCCAGGGATTGCCTTTTCTATAGTAAATTATTCAAAAAATAATTTTTTACTGTCTCAAATTTTAATTACGCCAGGGATTGCCTTTTCTATAGTAAATTTTGCAAAAAATAATTGTTTAGTGTCGCAAATTTTAATTACGCCAGGATTGCCTTTTCTATAGTAAATTATTCAAAAAATAATTTTTATACTGTCCTCAAATTTTAATTACGCCAGGGATTGCCTTTTCTATAGTAAATTTTGCAAAAAATAATTGATTAGT
The DNA here is from genome assembly GCA_963930735.1 of Dioctria linearis. Classification (NCBI taxonomy): domain Eukaryota; kingdom Metazoa; phylum Arthropoda; class Insecta; order Diptera; family Asilidae; genus Dioctria; species Dioctria linearis. The sequence continues at coordinate 24,554 of CAWVNZ010002155.1, forward strand.
GTCGCAAATTTTAATTACGCCAGGGATTGCCTTTTCTATAGTAAATTATTCAAAAATAATTTTTTACTGTCTCAAATTTTAATTACGCCAGGGATTGCCTTTTCTATAGTACATTTTGCAAAAAATAATTGTTTAGTGTCGCAAATTTTAATTACGCCAGGGATTGCCTTTTCTATAGTAAATTATTCAAAAAAATAATTTTTTACTGTCTCAAATTTTAATTACGCCCAGGGATTGCCTTTTCTATAGTAAATTTTGCAAAAAATAATTGTTTAGTGTCGCAAATTTTTAATTACGCCAGGGATTGCCTTTCTATAGTAAATTTTGCAAAAAATAATTGTTTAGTGTGCAAATTTTAATTACGCCAGGGATTGCCTTTTCTATAGTAAATTATTCAAAAAAATAATTTTTTACTGTCTCAAATTTTAATTACGCCAGGGATTGCCTTTTCTATAGGCAATTATTCAAAAATAATTTTTTACTGTCAAATTTTAATTACGCCATGAATTGCCTTTTCTATAGTAATTATTCAAAAAATAATTTTTACTGTCTCAAATTTTAATTACGCCAGGGATTGCCTTTTCTATAGTAAATTTTGCAAAAAATAATTGTTTAGTGTCGCAAATTTTTAATTACGCCAGGGATTGCCTTTTCTATAGTAAATTTTGCAAAAAATAATTGTTTAGTGTCGCAAATTTTCATTACGCCAGGGATTGCCTTTTCTATAGTAAATTATTCAAAAATAATTTTTTACTGTCTCAAATTTTAATTACGCCAGGGATTGCCTTTTCTATAGTAAATTATTCAAAAAATAATTTTTTATGTCGCAAATTATAATTACGCCAGGGATTGCCTTTTCTATAGTAAATTATTCAAAAAATTCATTTTTTACTGTCTCAAATTTTAAATACGCCAGGGATTGCCTTTTCTATAGTAAATTATTCAAAAAATAATTTTTTACTGTTGCAAATTTTAAATACGCCAGGGATTGCCTTGTCTATAGTAAATTATTCAAAAAAATAATTTTTTACTGTCTCAAATTTTAATTACGCCAGGGAATGCCTTTTCTATAGTATATTTTGCAAAAAATAATTGTTTAGTGTCGCAAATTTTAATTACGCCTGGGATTGCCTTTTCTATAGTAAATTATTCAAAAAATAATTTTTTACTGTCTCAAATTTTAATTACGCCAGGGATTTCCTTTTCTATAGTAAATTTTGAAAAAAATAATTGTTTAGTGTCGCAATTTTTAAGTACGCCAGGGATTGCACTTTTCTATAGTAAATTATTCAAAAAATAATTTTTTACTGTCTCAAATTTTAATTACGCCAGGGGATTGCCTTTTCTATAGTAAATTATTCAAAAAATAATTTTATACTGTCGCAAATTTTAAATACGCCAGGGATTGCCTTTTCTATAGTAAATTTTTGCAAAAAATAATTGTTTAGTGTCGCAAATTTTAATTACGCAGGGATTGACTTTTCTATAGTCAATTATTCAAAAAATAATTTTTTACTGTCTCAAATTTTAATTACGCCAGGAATTGCCTTTTCTATAGTCAATTATCAAAAAATAATTTTTTACTGTCTCAATTTTTAATTACGCCAGGGATTGCCTTTTCTATAGTAAATTTTGCAAAAAATAAATTGTTTAGTGTCGCAAATTTTAATTACGCCAGGCATTGCCTTTTCTATAGTAAATTTTGCAAAAAATAATTGTTTAGTGTCGCAAATTTTAATTACGCCAGGGATTGCCCTTTTCTATAGTAAATTATTCAAAAAATAATTTTTTACTGTCTCAAATTTTAATTACGCCAGGGATTGCCTTTTCTATAGTAAATTATTCAAAAAATAATTTTTTTACTGTCTCAAATTTTAATTACGCCAGGGATTGCCTTTTCTATAGTAAATTGTTCAAAAAATAATTTTTTACTGTCGCAAATTATAATTACGCCAGGGATTGCCTTTTCTATAGTAAATTATTCAAAAATTCATTTTTTTTACTGTCTCAAATTTTAAATACGCCAGGGATTGCCTTTTCTATAGTAAATTATTCAAAAAATAATTTTTTACTGTTACAAATTTTAAAATACGCCAGGATTGCCCTTTTGTATATTAAATTATTCAAAAAATAATTTTTTACTGTCGGCAAATTTTAATTAAGCCAGGGATTGCCTTTTTCTATAGTAAATTATTCAAAAAATAATTTTTACTGTCTCAAATTTTAATTACGCCAGGGATTGCCTTTTCTATAGTAAGATTTTGCAAAAAATAATTGTTTAGTGTCGCAAATTTTAATTACGCCAGGGATTGCCCTTTTCTATAGTAAATTATTCAAAAAATATTATTTTCTGTCACAAATTTTAATTACGCCAGGGATTGCCTTTTCTATAGTAAATTATTCAAAAAATAATTTTTTACTGTCTCAAATTTTAATTACGCCTAGGGATTTGCCTTTTCTATAGTAAATTTTGCAAAAAAATAATTGTTTAGTGTCGCAAATTTTAATTACGCAGGGATTGCCTTTTCTATAGTAAATTATTCAAAAAATAATTTTTTCTGTCACAAATTTTAATTACGCCAGGGATTGCCTTTTCTATAGTAAATTTTGAAAAAAATAATTGTTTAGTGTCGCAAATTTTAATTACGCCAGGGATTGCCTTTTTCTATAGTAAATTATTCAAAAAATAATTTTTTACTGTCTCAAATTTTAATTACGCCAGGGGTTGCCTTTTCTATAGTAAATTATTCAAAAAATAATTTTATACTGTCGCAAATTTTAAATACGCCAGGGATTGCCTTTTCTATAGTAAATTTTGCAAAAAATAATTGTTTAGTGTCGCAAATTTTAATTACGCCAGGGATTGCCTTTCTCTATAGTCTATTATTCAAAAAATAATTTTTTACTGTCTCAAATTTTAATTACGCCAGAATTGCCTTTTCTATAGTCAATTATTCCAAAAAACTAATTTTTTTACTGTCTCAAATTTTAATTACGCCAGGGATTGCCTTTTTCTATAGTAAATTTTGCAAAAAATAATTGATTTACTGTCGCAAAATTTTAATTACGCCAGGGATTGCCTTTTCTATAGTAAATTATTCAAAAAATAATTTTTTACTGTCTCAAATTTAATTACGCCAGGGATTGCCTTTTCATATAGTAAATTTTGCAAAAAAATAATTGTTTAGTGTCGCAAATTTTAATTACGCCAGGGATTGCCTTTTCTATAGTAAATTATTCAAAAAATATTTTTTTCTGTCACAAATTTTAATTACGCCAGGGATTGCCTTTTCTATAGTAAATTATTCAAAAATAATTTTTTACTGTCTCAAATTTTAATTACGCCAGGGATTGCCTTTTCTATAGTAAATTTTGCAAAAAATAATTGTTTAGTGTCGCAATTTTAATTACGCCAGGGATTGCCTTTTCTATAGTAAATTATTCAAAAAATAATTTTTTCTGTCACAAATTTTAATTACGCCAGGGATTGCGTTTTCTATAGCAAATTATTCAAAAAATAATTTTTTACTGTCTCAAATTTTAATTTCGCCAGGGATTGCCTTTTCTATAGTAAATTTTGCAAAAAATAATTGTTTAGTGTCGCAATTTTAATAACGCCAGGGATTGCCTTTTCTATAGTAAATTATTCAAAAAATTAATTTTTTACTGTCTCAAATTTTAATTACGCCAGGGATTGCCTTTTCTATAGTAAATTTTGCAAAAAATAATTGTTTAGTGTCGCAAATTTTAATTACGCCAGGGATTGCCTTTCTATAGTAAATTTTGCAAAAAATAATTGTTTAGTGTCGCAATTTTAATTACGCCAGGGATTGCCTTTTCTATAGTAAATTATTCAAAAAATAATTTTTTACTGTCTCAAATTTTAATTACGCCAGGGATTGCCTTTTCTATAGTAAATTATTCAAAAATTCATTTTTTACTGTCCTCAAATTTTAAATACGCCAGGGATTGCCTTTTCTATAGTAAATTATTCAAAAAATAATTTTTTACTGTTGCAAATTTTAAATACGCCAGGGATTGCCTTTTGTATATTAAATTATTCAAAAATTCATTTTTTACTGTCTCAAATTTTAAAAACGCCAGGGATTGCCTTTTCTATAGTAAATTATTCAAAAAATAATTTTTTTTACTGTTGCAAATTTTAAATACGCCAGGGATTGCCTTTTGTATATTAAATTATTCAAAAAATAATTTTTTACTGTCTCAAATTTTAATTACGCCAGGGATTGCCTTTTCTATAGTAAATTTTGCAAAAAATAATTGTTTAGTGTCGCAAATTTTAATTACGCCAGGGATTGCCTTTCTATAGTAAATTTTGCAAAAAATAATTGTTTAGTGTCGCAAATTTTAATTACGCCAGGGATTGCCTTTTCTATAGTAAATTATTCAAAAAATAATTTTTTATTGTCTCAATTTTAATTACGCC
>CAWVNZ010002156.1:0-64654 GCA_963930735.1 Dioctria linearis
AGAAAAGGCAATCCCTGGCGTAATTAAAATTTGCGACAGTAGAAATTATTTTTTGAATTATTTACTATAGAAAAGGCAATCCCTGGCGTAATTAAAATTTGCGACAGTAAAAAATTATTTTGTGAGAAATTTACTATAGAAAAGGCAATCCTGGCGTAATTAAAATTTGCGACAGTAGAAAATTATTTTTTGAATAATTACTATAGAAAAGGCAATCCCTGGCGTAATTAAAACTTGCGATAGTAAAAAATTATTTTTTGAGAAATTTACTATAGAAAAGGCAATCCCTGGCGCACCTTAAAATTTGCGATAGTAAAAAATTATTTTTGAATTATTTACTATAGAAAAGGCAATCCCTGGCGCACTTAAAATTTGCGATAGTAAAAAATTATTTTTTGAATAATTTACTATAGAAAAGGCAATCCCTGGCGCACTTAAAATTTGCGATAGTAAAAAATTATTTTTTGAATTATTTACTATAGAAAAGGCAATCCCTGGCGTAATTAAAATTTGCGACAGTAAAAAATTATTTTTTGTGAGAAATTTACTATAGAAAAGGCAATCCCTGGCGTAATTAAAATTTGCGACAGTAGAAAATTATTTTTTGAATTATTTACTATAGAAAAGGCAATCCCTGGCGTAATTAAAATTTGCGATAGTTGAAAATTATTTTTTGAATTATTTACTATAGAAAAGGCAATCCCTGGCGTAATTAAAATTTGCGACAGTAAAAAATTATTTTTTGAATAATTTACTATAGAAAAGGCAAATCCCTGGCGTAATTAAAATTTGCGATAGTAAAAAATTATTTTTTGAATAATTTACTATAGAAAAGGCAATCCCTGGCGTAATTAAAACTTGCGACAGTTGAAAATTATTTTGTGAGAAATTTACTATAGAAAAGGCAATCCCTGGCGTAATTAAAATTTGCGATAGTAAAAAATTATTTTTTGAATAATTTACTATAGAAAAGGCAATCCCTGGCGTAATTAAAATTTGCGATAGTAAAAAATTATTTTTTGAATAATTTACTATAGAAAAGGCAATCCCTGGCGCACTTAAAATTTGCGATAGTAAAAAATTATTTTTGAATAATTTACTATAGAAAAGGCAATCCCTGGCGTAATTAAAACTTGCGACAGTAGAAAATTATTTTTGAATAATTTACTATAGAAAAGGCAATCCCTGGCGTAATTAAAATTTGCGACAGTAAAAAATTATTTTGTGAGAAATTTACTATAGAAAAGGCAATCCCTGGCGCACTTAAAATTTGCGACAGTAAAAATTATTTTTTGAATAATTTACTATAGAAAAGGCAATCCCTGGCGCACTTAAAATTTGCGATAGTAAAAAATTATTTTTTGAATTATTTACTATAGAAAAGGCAATCCCTGGCGTAATTAAAATTTGCGACAGTAAAAATTATTTTTTGAATAATTTACTATAGAAAAGGCAATCCCTGGCGTAATTAAAATTTGCGATAGTAGAAAATTATTTTTTGAATAATTTACTATAGAAAAGGCAATCCTGGCGCACTTAAAATTTGCGATAGTAAAAAATTATTTTGTGAGAAATTTACTATAGAAAAGGCAATCCCTGGCGCACTTAAAATTTGCGACAGTAAAAAATTATTTTTTGAATAATTTACTATAGAAAAGGCAATCCCTGGCGTAATTAAAATTTTGCGATAGTAAAAAATTATTTTTTGAATTATTTACTATAGAAAAGGCAATCCCTGGCGTAATTAAAATTTGCGATAGTAAAAAATTATTTTTTGAATAATTTACTATAGAAAAGGCAATCCCTGGCGTAATTAAAATTTGCGATAGTAAAAAATTATTTTTTGAATTATTTACTATAGAAAAGGCAATCCCTGGCGTAATTAAAATTTGCGATAGTAAAAAATTATTTTTTGAATAATTTACTATAGAAAAGGCAATCCCTGGCGTAATTAAAATTTGCGACAGTAAAAAATTATTTTTTGAATTATTTACTATAGAAAAGGCAATCCCTGGCGCAATTAAAATTTGCGACAGTAAAAAATTATTTTTTGAATTATTTACTATAGAAAAGGCAATCCCTGGCGTAATTAAAATTTGCGACAGTAAAAAATTATTTTTTGAATAATTTACTATAGAAAAGGCAATCCTGGCGTAATTAAAATTTGCGATAGTAAAAAATTATTTTTGTGAGAAATTTACTATAGAAAAGGCAATCCCTGGCGTAATTAAAATTTGCGACAGTAAAAAATTATTTTTTGAATTATTTACTATAGAAAAGGCAATCCCTGGCGCACTTAAAATTTGCGATAGTAAAAAATTATTTTTTGAATTATTTACTATAGAAAAGGCAATCCCTGGCGCACTTAAAATTTGCGATAGTAAAAAATTATTTTTTGAATAATTTACTATAGAAAAGGCAATCCCTGGCGCACTTAAAATTTGCGATAGTAAAAAATTATTTTTTGAATTATTTACTATAGAAAAGGCAATCCCTGGCGTAATTAAAATTTGCGACAGTAAAAAATTATTTTTTGTGAGAAATTTACTATAGAAAAGGCAATCCCTGGCGTAATTAAAATTTGCGACAGTAAAAAATTATTTTTTGAATAATTTACTATAGAAAAGGCAATCCCTGGCGTAATTAAAATTTGCGATAGTAGAAAATTATTTTTTGAATAATTTACTATAGAAAAGGCAATCCCTGGCGCACTTAAAATTTGCGATAGTAAAAAATTATTTTGAGAGAAATTTACTATAGAAAAGGCAATCCCTGGCGCACTTAAAATTTGCGACAGTAAAAAATTATTTTTTGAATAATTTACTATAGAAAAGGCAATCCCTGGCGTAATTAAAATTTGCGATAGTAAAAAATTATTTTTTGAATTATTTACTATAGAAAAGGCAATCCCTGGCGTAATTAAAATTTGCGATAGTAAAAAATTATTTTTGGAATAATTTACTATAGAAAAGGCAATCCCTGGCGTAATTAAAATTTGCGACAGTTGAAAATTATTTTTTGAATAATTTACTGTGGAAAAGGCAATCCCTGCGATATTTTAAATTTGCGACAGTAAAAAATTATTTTTTGAATAATTTACTATAGAAAAGGCAATCCCTGGCGTAATTAAAATTTGCGACAGTAGAAAATTATTTTTTGAATAATTTACTATAGAAAAGGCAATCCCTGGGATATTTAAAATTTGCGACAGTAAAAAATTATTTTTTGAATTATTTACTATAGAAAAGGCAATCCCTGGCGTAATTAAAATTTGCGACAGTTGAAAATTATTTTTTGAATAATTTACTGTGGAAAAGGCAATCCCTGGGATATTTTAAATTTGCGACAGTAAAAAATTATTTTTTGAATAATTTACTATAGAAAAGGCAATCCCTGGCGCACTTAAAATTTGCGACAGTAGAAAATTATTTTTTGAATAATTTACTATAGAAAAGGCAATCCCTGGCGTAATTAAAATTTGCGACAGTAAAAAATTATTTTTTGAATTATTTACTATAGAAAAGGCAATCCCTGGCGTAATTAAAATTTGCGACAGTTGAAAATTATTTTTTGAATAATTTACTGTGGAAAAGGCAATCCCTGGGATATTTTAAATTTGCGACAGTAAAAAATTATTTTTTGAATAATTTACTATAGAAAAGGCAATCCCTGGCGCACTTAAAATTTGCGACAGTAGAAAATTATTTTTTGAATTATTTACTATAGAAAAGGCAATCCCTGGGATATTTAAAATTTGCGACAGTAAAAAATTATTTTGTGAGAAATTTACTATAGAAAAGGCAATCCCTGGAATATTTAAAATTTGCGACAGTAAAAAATTATTTTTTGAATTATTTACTATAGAAAAGGCAATCCCTGGCGCCATTAAAATTTGCGACAGTTGAAAATTATTTTGTGAGAAATTTACTATAGAAAAGGCAATCCCTGGCGTAATTAAAACTTGCGATAGTAAAAAATTATTTTTTGAATTATTTACTATAGAAAAGGCAATCCCTGGCGTAATTAAAATTTGCGACAGTAGAAAATTATTTTTTGAATTATTTACTATAGAAAAGGCAATCCCTGGGATATTTAAATTTGCGACAGTAAAAAATTATTTTTTGAATTATTTACTATAGAAAAGGCAATCCCTGGCGTAATTAAAATTTGCGACAGTTGAAAATTATTTTTTGAATAATTTACTATAGAAAAGGCAATCCCTGGCGCACTTAAAATTTGCGACAGTAGAAAATTATTTTTTGAATAATTTACTATAGAAAAGGCAATCCCTGGCGCCATTAAAATTTGCGACAGTTGAAAATTATTTTGTGAGAAATTTACTATAGAAAAGGCAATCCCTGGCGTAATTAAAATTTGCGACAGTAGAAAATTATTTTTTGAATAATTTACTGTGGAAAAGGCAATCCCTGGGATATTTTAAATTTGCGACAGTAAAAAATTATTTTTTGAATAATTTACTATAGAAAAGGCAATCCCTGGGATATTTTAAATTTGCGACAGTTGAAAATTATTTTTTGAATAATTTACTATAGAAAAGGCAATCCCTGGCGTAATTAAAATTTGCGACAGTAGAAAATTATTTTTTGAATAATTTACTATAGAAAAGGCAATCCCTGGCGCCATTAAAATTTGCGACAGTTGAAAATTATTTTGTGAGAAATTTACTATAGAAAAGGCAATCCCTGGCGCAATTAAAATTTGAGACAGTAAAAAATTATTTTTTGAATAATTTACTATAGAAAAGGCAATCCCTGGCGTAATTAAAATTTGCGACAGTAGAAAATTATTTTTTGAATAATTTACTGTGGAAAAGGCAATCCCTGGCGTAATTAAAATTTGCGACAGTAAAAAATTATTTTTTGAATTATTTACTATAGAAAAGGCAATCCCTGGGATATTTTAAATTTGCGACAGTAAAAAATTATTTTTTGAATTATTTACTATAGAAAAGGCAATCCCTGGCGCCATTAAAATTTGCGACAGTTGAAAATTATTTTGTGAGAAATTTACTATAGAAAAGGCAATCCCTGGCGTAATTAAAACTTGCGATAGTAAAAAATTATTTTTTGAATTATTTACTATAGAAAAGGCAATCCCTGGCGTAATTAAAATTTGCGACAGTAGAAAATTATTTTTTGAATTATTTACTATAGAAAAGGCAATCCCTGGGATATTTAAAATTTGCGACAGTAAAAAATTATTTTGTGAGAAATTTACTATAGAAAAGGCAATCCCTGGGATATTTAAAATTTGCGACAGTAAAAAATTATTTTTTGAATTATTTACTATAGAAAAGGCAATCCCTGGCGCCATTAAAATTTGCGACAGTTGAAAATTATTTTGTGAGAAATTTACTATAGAAAAGGCAATCCCTGGCGTAATTAAAACTTGCGATAGTAAAAAATTATTTTTTGAATTATTTACTATAGAAAAGGCAATCCCTGGCGTAATTAAAATTTGCGACAGTAGAAAATTATTTTTTGAATTATTTACTATAGAAAAGGCAATCCCTGGGATATTTTAAATTTGCGACAGTAAAAAATTATTTTTTGAATTATTTACTATAGAAAAGGCAATCCCTGGCGTAATTAAAATTTGCGACAGTTGAAAATTATTTTTTGAATAATTTACTATAGAAAAGGCAATCCCTGGCGCACTTAAAATTTGCGACAGTAGAAAATTATTTTTTGAATAATTTACTATAGAAAAGGCAATCCCTGGCGCCATTAAAATTTGCGACAGTTGAAAATTATTTTGTGAGAAATTTACTATAGAAAAGGCAATCCCTGGCGTAATTAAAATTTGCGACAGTAGAAAATTATTTTTTGAATAATTTACTATAGAAAAGGCAATCCCTGGCGCACTTAAAATTTGCGACAGTAGAAAATTATTTTTTGAATTATTTACTATAGAAAAGGCAATTCCTGGCGTAATTAAAATTTGCGACAGTAGAAAATTATTTTTTGAATAATTTACTGTGGAAAAGGCAATCCCTGGGATATTTTAAATTTGCGACAGTAAAAAATTATTTTTTGAATAATTTACTATAGAAAAGGCAATCCCTGGCGTAATTAAAATTTGCGACAGTAGAAAATTATTTTGTGAGAAATTTACTATAGAAAAGGCAATCCCTGGCGCAATTAAAATTTGAGACAGTAAAAAATTATTTTTTGAATAATTTACTATAGAAAAGGCAATCCCTGGCGTAATTAAAATTTGCGACAGTTGAAAATTATTTTTTGAATAATTTACTATAGAAAAGGCAATCCCTGGCGCACTTAAAATTTGCGACAGTAGAAAATTATTTTGTGAATAATTTACTATAGAAAAGGCAATCCCTGGCGTAATTAAAATTTGCGACAGTAGAAAATTATTTTGTGAGAAATTTACTATAGAAAAGGCAATCCCTGGCGCAATTAAAATTTGAGACAGTAAAAAATTATTTTTTGAATAATTTACTATAGAAAAGGCAATCCCTGGCGTAATTAAAATTTGCGACAGTAGAAAATTATTTTTTGAATAATTTACTGTGGAAAAGGCAATCCCTGGCGTAATTAAAATTTGCGACAGTAAAAAATTATTTTTTGAATTATTTACTATAGAAAAGGCAATCCCTGGCGTAATTAAAATTTGCGACAGTTGAAAATTATTTTTTGAATAATTTACTATAGAAAAGGCAATCCCTGGCGTAATTAAAATTTGCGACAGTAGAAAATTATTTTTTGAATTATTTACTATAGAAAAGGCAATCCCTGGCGTAATTAAAATTTGCGACAGTAGAAAATTATTTTTTGAATAATTTACTATAGAAAAGGCAATCCCTGGCGCCATTAAAATTTGCGACAGTTGAAAATTATTTTGTGAGAAATTTACTATAGAAAAGGCAATCCCTGGCGCACTTAAAATTTGCGATAGTAAAAAATTATTTTTTGAATAATTTACTATAGAAAAGGCAATCCCTGGGATATTTAAAATTTGCGATAGTAAAAAATTATTTTTTGAATAATTTACTATAGAAAAGGCAATCCCTGGGATATTTAAAATTTGCGATAGTAAAAAATTATTTTTTGAATAATTTACTATAGAAAAGGCAATCCCTGGCGTAATTAAAATTTGCGACAGTAGAAAATTATTTTTTGAATAATTTACTATAGAAAAGGCAATCCCTGGCGTAATTAAAATTTGCGATAGTAAAAAATTATTTTTTGAATAATTTACTATAGAAAAGGCAATCCCTGGGATATTTAAAATTTGCGACAGTAGAAAATTATTTTTTGAATAATTTACTATAGAAAAGGCAATCCCTGGCGTATTTAAAATTTGCGATAGTAAAAAATTATTTTTTGAATAATTTACTATAGAAAAGGCAATCCCTGGGATATTTAAAATTTGCGATAGTAAAAAATTATTTTTTGAATAATTTACTATAGAAAAGGCAATCCCTGGCGCACTTAAAATTTGCGATAGTAAAAAATTATTTTTTGAATAATTTACTATAGAAAAGGCAATCCCTGGGATAATTAAAATTTGCGACAGTAAAAAATTATTTTTTGAATAATTTACTATAGAAAAGGCAATCCCTGGCGCACTTAAAATTTGCGATAGTAAAAAATTATTTTTTGAATAATTTACTATAGAAAAGGCAATCCCTGGCGTAATTAAAATTTGCGACAGTTGAAAATTATTTTGTGAGAAATTTACTACAGAAAAGGCAATCCCTGGGATATTTAAAATTTGCGACAGTAAAAAATTATTTTTTGAATTATTTACTATAGAAAAGGCAATCCCTGGGATATTTAAAATTTGCGATAGTAAAAAATTATTTTTTGAATATTTTACTATAGAAAAGGCAATCCCTGGCGTAATTAAAACTTGCGATAGTAAAAAATTATTTTTTGAATAATTTACTATAGAAAAGGCAATCCCTGGCGTAATTAAAACTTGCGACAGTAGAAAATTATTTTTTGAATAATTTACTATAGAAAAGGCAATCCCTGGCGTAATTAAAATTTGCGATAGTAAAAAATTATTTTTTGAATAATTTACTATAGAAAAGGCAATCCCTGGGATATTTAAAATTTGCGACAGTAGAAAATTATTTTTTGAATAATTTACTATAGAAAAGGCAATCCCTGGCGTATTTAAAATTTGCGATAGTAAAAAATTATTTTTTGAATAATTTACTATAGAAAAGGCAATCCCTGGGATATTTAAAATTTGCGATAGTAAAAAATTATTTTTTGAATAATTTACTATAGAAAAGGCAATCCCTGGGATATTTAAAATTTGCGGTAGTAAAAAATTATTTTTTGAATAATTTACTATAGAAAAGGCAATCCCTGGGATATTTAAAATTTGCGATAGTAAAAAATTATTTTTTGAATAATTTACTATAGAAAAGGCAATCCCTGGCGTAATTAAAATTTGCGACAGTAGAAAATTTTTTTTTGAATAATTTACTATAGAAAAGGCAATCCCTGGGATATTTAAAATTTGCGATAGTAAAAAATTATTTTTTGAATAATTTACTATAGAAAAGGCAATCCCTGGCGCACTTAAAATTTGCGATAGTAAAAAATTATTTTTTGAATAATTTACTATAGAAAAGGCAATCCTTGGGATATTTAAAATTTGCGACAGTAAAAAATTATTTTTTGAATAATTTACTATAGAAAAGGCAATCCCTGGCGCACTTAAAATTTGCGATAGTAAAAAATTATTTTTTGAATAATTTACTATAGAAAAGGCAATCATCCCTGGCGTAATTAAAATTTGCGACAGTTGAAAATTATTTTGTGAGAAATTTACTATAGAAAAGGCAATCCCTGGGATATTTAAAATTTGCGACAGTAAAAAATTATTTTTTGAATTATTTACTATAGAAAAGGCAATCCCTGGGATATTTAAAATTTGCGATAGTAAAAAATTATTTTTTGAATAATTTACTATAGAAAAGGCAATCCCTGGCGTAATTAAAACTTGCGATAGTAAAAAATTATTTTTTGAATAATTTACTATAGAAAAGGCAATCCCTGGGATATTTTAAATTTGCGACAGTAAAAAATTATTTTTTGAATAATTTACTATAGAAAAGGCAATCCCTGGCGCACTTAAAATTTGCGATAGTAAAAAATTATTTTTTGAATAATTTACTATAGAAAAGGCAATCCCTGGGATATTTAAAATTTGCGATAGTAGAAAATTATTTTTTGAATTATTTACTATAGAAAAGGCAATCCCTGGGATATTTAAAATTTGCGACAGTAGAAAATTATTTTTTGAATAATTTACTATAGAAAAGGCAATCCCTGGCGCACTTAAAATTTGCGATAGTAAAAAATTATTTTTTGAATAATTTACTATAGAAAAGGCAATCCCTGGCGTAATTAAAATTTGCGACAGTAGAAAATTATTTTTTGAATAATTTACTATAGAAAAGGCAATCCCTGGCGCCATTAAAATTTGCGACAGTTGAAAATTCTTTTGTGAGAAATTTACTATAGAAAAGGCAATCCCTGGCGCAATTAAAATTTGAGACAGTAAAAAATTATTTTTTGAATAATTTACTATAGAAAAGGCAATCACTGGGATATTTAAAATTTGCGATAGTAAAAAATTATTTTTTGAATAATTTACTATAGAAAAGGCAATCCCTGGGATATTTAAAATTTGCGATAGTAAAAAATTATTTTTTGAATAATTTACTATAGAAAAGGCAATCCCTGGCGTAATTAAAATTTGCGACAGTAGAAAATTATTTTTTGAATAATTTACTATAGAAAAGGCAATCCCTGGCGTAATTAAAATTTGCGATAGTAAAAAATTATTTTTTGAATAATTTACTATAGAAAAGGCAATCCCTGGGATATTTAAAATTTGCGACAGTAGAAAATTATTTTGTGAGAAATTTACTATAGAAAAGGCAATCCCTGGCGCACTTAAAATTTGCGATAGTAAAAAATTATTTTTTGAATAATTTACTGTGGAAAAGGCAATCCCTGGGATATTTAAAATTTGCGACAGTAGAAAATTATTTTTTGAATTATTTACTATAGAAAAGGCAATCCCTGGGATATTTAAAATTTGCGACAGTAGAAAATTATTTTTTGAATAATTTACTATAGAAAAGGCAATCCCTGGCGCACTTAAAATTTGCGATAGTAAAAAATTATTTTTTGAATAATTTACTATAGAAAAGGCAATCCCTGGCGTAATTAAAATTTGCGACAGTAGAAAATTATTTTTTTGAATAATTTACTGTGGAAAAGGCAATCCCTGGGATATTTAAAATTTGCGACAGTAAAAAATTATTTTTTGAATAATTTACTATAGAAAAGGCAATCCCTGGGATATTTAAAATTTGCGATAGTAAAAAATTATTTTTTGAATAATTTACTATAGAAAAGGCAATCCCTGGCGCCATTAAAATTTGCGATAGTAAAAAATTATTTTTTGAATAATTTACTATAGAAAAGGCAATCCCTGGGATATTTTAAATTTGCGACAGTAAAAAATTATTTTTTGAATAATTTACTATAGAAAAGGCAATCCCTGGCGCACTTAAAATTTGCGATAGTAAAAAATTATTTTTTGAATAATTTACTATAGAAAAGGCAATCCCTGGGATATTTAAAATTTGCGATAGTAGAAAATTATTTTTTGAATTATTTACTATAGAAAAGGCAATCCCTGGGATATTTAAAATTTGCGACAGTAGAAAATTATTTTTTGAATAATTTACTATAGAAAAGGCAATCCCTGGCGCACTTAAAATTTGCGATAGTAAAAAATTATTTTTTGAATAATTTACTATAGAAAAGGCAATCCCTGGCGTAATTAAAATTTGCGACAGTAGAAAATTATTTTTTGAATAATTTACTATAGAAAAGGCAATCCCTGGCGCCATTAAAATTTGCGACAGTTGAAAATTATTTTGTGAGAAATTTACTATAGAAAAGGCAATCCCTGGCGCAATTAAAATTTGAGACAGTAAAAAATTATTTTTTGAATAATTTACTATAGAAAAGGCAATCCCTGGGATATTTAAAATTTGCGATAGTAAAAAATTATTTTTTGAATAATTTACTATAGAAAAGGCAATCCCTGGGATATTTAAAATTTGCGATAGTAAAAAATTATTTTTTGAATAATTTACTATAGAAAAGGCAATCCCTGGCGTAATTAAAATTTGCGACAGTAGAAAATTATTTTTTGAATAATTTACTATAGAAAAGGCAATCCCTGGCGTAATTAAAATTTGCGATAGTAAAAAATTATTTTTTGAATAATTTACTATAGAAAAGGCAATCCCTGGGATATTTAAAATTTGCGACAGTAGAAAATTATTTTGTGAGAAATTTACTATAGAAAAGGCAATCCCTGGCGCACTTAAAATTTGCGATAGTAAAAAATTATTTTTTGAATAATTTACTGTGGAAAAGGCAATCCCTGGGATATTTAAAATTTGCGACAGTAGAAAATTATTTTTTGAATTATTTACTATAGAAAAGGCAATCCCTGGGATATTTAAAATTTGCGACAGTAGAAAATTATTTTTTGAATAATTTACTATAGAAAAGGCAATACCTGGCGCACTTAAAATTTGCGATAGTAAAAAATTATTTTTTGAATAATTTACTATAGAAAAGGCAATCCCTGGCGTAATTAAAATTTGCGACAGTAGAAAATTATTTTTTGAATAATTTACTGTGGAAAAGGCAATCCCTGGCGTAATTAAAATTTGCGACAGTAGAAAATTATTTTTTGAATAATTTACTATAGAAAAGGCAATACCTGGCGCACTTAAAATTTGCGATAGTAAAAAATTATTTTTTGAATAATTTACTGTGGAAAAGGCAATCCCTGGCGCACTTAAAATTTGCGACAGTTGAAAATTATTTTTTGAATTATTTACTATAGAAAAGGCAATCCCTGGCGTAATTAAAATTTGCGACAGTAGAAAATAATTTTTTGAATAATTTACTATAGAAAAGGCAATCCCTGGCGCCATTAAAATTTGCGACAGTAGAAAATTATTTTTTGAATAATTTACTATAGAAAAGGCAATCCCTGGCGCACTTAAAATTTGCGATAGTAAAAAATTATTTTTTGAATAATTTACTATAGAAAAGGCAATCCCTGGCGTAATTAAAATTTGCGACAGTAGAAAATTATTTTTTGAATAATTTACTATAGAAAAGGCAATCCCTGGCGCACTTAAAATTTGCGATAGTAAAAAATTATTTTTTGAATAATTTACTATAGAAAAGGCAATCCCTGGCGCCATTAAAATTTGCGACAGTAAAAAATTATTTTTTGAATTATTTACTATAGAAAAGGCAATCCCTGGCGTAATTAAAATTTGCGACAGTAGAAAATTATTTTTTGAATAATTTACTATAGAAAAGGCAATCCCTGGCGCCATTAAAATTTGCGACAGTAGAAAATTATTTTTTGAATAATTTACTATAGAAAAGGCAATCCCTGGCGCCATTAAAATTTGCGACAGTTGAAAATTATTTTTTGAATAATTTACTATAGAAAAGGCAATCCCTGGGATATTTAAAATTTGCGACAGTAAAAAATTATTTTTTGAATTATTTACTATAGAAAAGGCAATCCCTGGCGTAATTAAAATTTGCGACAGTAGAAAATTATTTTTTGAATAATTTACTGTGGAAAAGGCAATCCCTGGGATATTTAAAATTTGCGATAGTAAAAAATTATTTTTTGAATAATTTACTATAGAAAAGGCAATCCCTGGCGCACTTAAAATTTGCGATAGTAAAAAATTATTTTTTGAATAATTTACTATAGAAAAGGCAATCCCTGGCGTAATTAAAATTTGCGACAGTAGAAAATTATTTTTTGAATAATTTACTATAGAAAAGGCAATCCCTGGCGCACTTAAAATTTGCGACAGTAGAAAATTATTTTTTGAATAATTTACTGTGGAAAAGGCAATCCCTGGGATATTTAAAATTTGCGACAGTAAAAAATTATTTTTTGAATAATTTACTATAGAAAAGGCAATCCCTGGCGTAATTAAAATTTGCGATAGTAAAAAATTATTTTTTGAATTATTTACTATAGAAAAGGCAATCCCTGGGATATTTTAAATTTGCGACAGTAAAAAATTATTTTGTGAGAAATTTACTATAGAAAAGGCAATCCCTGGCGTAATTAAAATTTGCGACAGTTGAAAATTATTTTTTGAATAATTTACTATAGAAAAGGCAATCCCTGGCGCACTTAAAATTTGCGACAGTAAAAAATTATTTTTTGAATAATTTACTATAGAAAAGGCAATCCCTGGCGTAATTAAAATTTGCGATAGTAAAAAATTATTTTTTGAATAATTTACTATAGAAAAGGCAATCCCTGGCGCACTTAAAATTTGCGACAGTTGAAAATTATTTTGTGAGAAATTTACTATAGAAAAGGCAATCCCTGGCGTAATTAAAACTTGCGACAGTAGAAAATTATTTTTTGAATTATTTACTATAGAAAAGGCAATCCCTGGCGTAATTAAAATTTGCGACAGTAGAAAATTATTTTTTGAATAATTTACTATAGAAAAGGCAATCCCTGGCGTAATTAAAATTTGCGATAGTAAAAAATTATTTTTTGAATTATTTACTATAGAAAAGGCAATCCCCGGCGTAATTAAAATTTGCGACAGTAGAAAATTATTTTTTGAATAATTTACTATAGAAAAGGCAATCCCTGGCGTAATTAAAACTTGCGATAGTAAAAAATTATTTTTTGAATAATTTACTATAGAAAAGGCAATCCCTGGCGCACTTAAAATTTGCGACAGTAGAAAATTATTTTGTGAGAAATTTACTATAGAAAAGGCAATCCCTGGCGCACTTAAAATTTGCGACAGTTGAAAATTATTTTGTGAGAAATTTACTATAGAAAAGGCAATCCCTGGCGTAATTAAAACTTGCGACAGTAAAAAATTATTTTTTGAATAATTTACTATCGAAAAGGCAATCCCTGGCGTAATTAAAACTTGCGATAGTAAAAAATTATTTTTTGAATAATTTACTATAGAAAAGGCAATCCCTGGCGTAATTAAAATTTGCGATAGTAAAAAATTATTTTTTGAATTATTTACTATAGAAAAGGCAATCCCTGGGATATTTTAAATTTGCGATAGTAAAAAATTATTTTTTGAATAATTTACTATAGAAAAGGCAATCCCTGGCGTAATTAAAATTTGCGACAGTTGAAAATTATTTTTTGAGAAATTTACTATAGAAAAGGCAATCCCTGGCGTATTTTAAATTTGCGACAGTAAAAAATTATTTTTTGAATAATTTACTATAGAAAAGGCAATCCCTGGCGTAATTAAAATTTGCGACAGTAGAAAATTATTTTTTGAATAATTTACTGTGGAAAAGGCAATCCCTGGGATATTTTAAATTTGCGACAGTAAAAAATTATTTTTTGAATTATTTACTATAGAAAAGGCAATCCCTGGCGTAATTAAAATTTGCGACAGTTGAAAATTATTTTTTGAATAATTTACTATAGAAAAGGCAATCCCTGGCGTAATTAAAATTTGCGACAGTAGAAAATTATTTTTTGAATAATTTACTATAGAAAAGGCAATCCCTGGCGCACTTAAAATTTGCGATAGTAAAAAATTATTTTTTGAATAATTTACTATAGAAAAGGCAATCCCTGGCGCCATTAAAATTTGCGACAGTAAAAAATTATTTTTTGAATTATTTACTATAGAAAAGGCAATCCCTGGCGTAATTAAAATTTGCGACAGTAGAAAATTATTTTTTGAATAATTTACTATAGAAAAGGCAATCCCTGGCGCCATTAAAATTTGCGACAGTAGAAAATTATTTTTTGAATAATTTACTATAGAAAAGGCAATCCCTGGCGCACTTAAAATTTGCGATAGTAAAAAATTATTTTTTGAATAATTTACTATAGAAAAGGCAATCCCTGGCGTAATTAAAATTTGCGACAGTAGAAAATTATTTTTTGAATAATTTACTATAGAAAAGGCAATCCCTGGCGCACTTAAAATTTGCGATAGTAAAAAATTATTTTTTGAATAATTTACTATAGAAAAGGCAATCCCTGGCGCCATTAAGATTTGCGACAGTAAAAAATTATTTTTTGAATTATTTACTATAGAAAAGGCAATCCCTGGCGTAATTAAAATTTGCGACAGTAGAAAATTATTTTTTGAATAATTTACTATAGAAAAGGCAATCCCTGGCGCCATTAAAATTTGCGACAGTAGAAAATTATTTTTTGAATAATTTACTATAGAAAAGGCAATCCCTGGCGCCATTAAAATTTGCGACAGTTGAAAATTATTTTTTGAATAATTTACTATAGAAAAGGCAATCCCTGGGATATTTAAAATTTGCGACAGTAAAAAATTATTTTTTGAATTATTTACAATAGAAAAGGCAATCCCTGGCGTAATTAAAATTTGCGACAGTAGAAAATTATTTTTTGAATAATTTACTGTGGAAAAGGCAATCCCTGGGATATTTAAAATTTGCGATAGTAAAAAATTATTTTTTGAATAATTTACTATAGAAAAGGCAATCCCTGGCGCACTTAAAGTTTGCGATAGTAAAAAATTATTTTTTGAATAATTTACTATAGAAAAGGCAATCCCTGGCGTAATTAAAATTTGCGACAGTAGAAAATTATTTTTTGAATAATTTACTGTGGAAAAGGCAATCCCTGGGATATTTTAAATTTGCGACAGTAAAAAATTATTTTTTGAATAATTTACTATAGAAAAGGCAATCCCTGGCGCCATTAAAATTTGCGACAGTTGAAAATTATTTTTTGAATAATTTACTATAGAAAAGGCAATCCCTGGCGCACTTAAAATTTGCGACAGTTGAAAATTATTTTTTGAATAATTTACTATAGAAAAGGCAATCCCTGGCGCACTTAAAATTTGCGATAGTAAAAAATTATTTTTTGAATAATTTACTATAGAAAAGGCAATCCCTGGCGTAATTAAAATTTGCGACAGTAGAAAATTATTTTTTGAATAATTTACTATAGAAAAGGCAATCCCTGGCGCACTTAAAATTTGCGACAGTAGAAAATTATTTTTTGAATAATTTACTATAGAAAAGGCAATCCCTGGCGCACTTAAAATTTGCGATAGTAAAAAATTATTTTTTGAATAATTTACTATAGAAAAGGCAATCCCTGGCGTAATTAAAATTTGCGACAGTAGAAAATTATTTTTTGAATAATTTACTGTGGAAAAGGCAATCCCTGGGATATTTTAAATTTGCGACAGTAAAAAATTATTTTTTGAATAATTTACTATAGAAAAGGCAATCCCTGGCGCCATTAAAATTTGCGACAGTTGAAAATTATTTTTTGAATAATTTACTATAGAAAAGGCAATCCCTGGCGCACTTAAAATTTGCGACAGTTGAAAATTATTTTTTGAATAATTTACTATAGAAAAGGCAATCCCTGGCGCACTTAAAATTTGCGATAGTAAAAAATTATTTTTTGAATAATTTACTATAGAAAAGGCAATCCCTGGCGTAATTAAAATTTGCGACAGTAGAAAATTATTTTTTGAATAATTTACTATAGAAAAGGCAATCCCTGGGATATTTTAAATTTGCGATAGTAAAAAATTATTTTTTGAATAATTTACTATAGAAAAGGCAATCCCTGGCGCACTTAAAATTTGCGATAGTAAAAAATTATTTTTTGAATAATTTACTATAGAAAAGGCAATCCCTGGCGTAATTAAAATTTGCGACAGTAGAAAATTATTTTTTGAATAATTTACTGTGGAAAAGGCAATCCCTGGCGTAATTAAAATTTGCGACAGTAGAAAATTATTTTTTGAATTATTTACTATAGAAAAGGCAATCCCTGGCGCCATTAAAATTTGCGACAGTTGAAAATTATTTTTTGAATAATTTACTATAGAAAAGGCAATCCCTGGCGTAATTAAAATTTGCGACAGTAAAAAATTATTTTTTGAATAATTTACTATAGAAAAGGCAATCCCTGGCGCACTTAAAATTTGCGATAGTAAAAAATTATTTTTTGAATAATTTACTATAGAAAAGGCAATCCCTGGCGTAATTAAAATTTGCGACAGTAAAAAATTATTTTTTGAATTATTTACTATAGAAAAGGCAATCCCTGGCGTAATTAAAATTTGCGACAGTAGAAAATTATTTTTTGAATAATTTACTATAGAAAAGGCAATCCCTGGCGTAATTAAAATTTGCGACAGTAGAAAATTATTTTTTGAATAATTTACTATAGAAAAGGCAATCCCTGGCGTAATTAAAATTTGCGACAGTAGAAAATTATTTTTTGAATAATTTACTATAGAAAAGGCAATCCCTGGCGTAATTAAAATTTGCGACAGTAGAAAATTATTTTTTGAATAATTTACTATAGAAAAGGCAATCCCTGGGATATTCAAAATTTGCGACAGTAGAAAATTATTTTTTGAATAATTTACTGTGGAAAAGGCAATCCCTGGCGCACTTAAAATTTGCGACAGTAGAAAATTATTTTGTGAGAAATTTACTATAGAAAAGGCAATCCCTGGCGCACTTAAAATTTGCGATAGTAAAAAATTATTTTTTGAATAATTTACTATAGAAAAGGCAATCCCTGGCGTAATTAAAATTTGAGACAGTAAAAAATTATTTTTTGAATAATTTACTATAGAAAAGGCAATCCCTGGGATATTTAAAATTTGCGACAGTAGAAAATTATTTTTTGAATTATTTACTATAGAAAAGGCAATCCCTGGGATATTTAAAATTTGCGACAGTAAAAAATTATTTTTTGAATTATTTACTATAGAAAAGGCAATCCCTGGCGCACTTAAAATTTGCGATAGTTGAAAATTATTTTGTGAGAAATTTACTATAGAAAAGGCAATCCCTGGCGTAATTAAAATTTGCGATAGTAAAAAATTATTTTTTGAATAATTTACTATAGAAAAGGCAATCCCTGGCGCACTTAAAATTTGCGATAGTAAAAAATTATTTTTTGAATAATTTACTATAGAAAAGGCAATCCCTGGCGTAATTAAAATTTGCGACAGTAGAAAATTATTTTTTGAATAATTTACTATAGAAAAGGCAATCCCTGGCGTAATTAAAATTTGCGACAGTTGAAAATTATTTTGTGAGAAATTTACTATAGAAAAGGCAATCCCTGGCGCCATTAAAATTTGCGACAGTAGAAAATTATTTTTTGAATAATTTACTATAGAAAAGGCAATCCCTGGCGTAATTAAAATTTGCGACAGTAAAAAATTATTTTTTGAATTATTTACTATAGAAAAGGCAATCCCTGGGATATTTAAAATTTGCGACAGTAAAAAATTATTTTTTGAATAATTTACTATAGAAAAGGCAATCCCTGGCGTAATTAAAATTTGCGACAGTTGAAAATTATTTTGTGAGAAATTTACTATAGAAAAGGCAATCCCTGGGATATTTAAAATTTGCGACAGTAGAAAATTATTTTTTGAATAATTTACTATAGAAAAGGCAATCCCTGGCGTAATTAAAATTTGCGACAGTAGAAAATTATTTTTTGAATAATTTACTATAGAAAAGGCAATCCCTGGCGTAATTAAAATTTGCGACAGTAGAAAATTATTTTTTGAATAATTTACTATAGAAAAGGCAATCCCTGGCGTAATTAAAATTTGCGACAGTAGAAAATTATTTTTTGAATAATTTACTATAGAAAAGGCAATCCCTGGCGTAATTAAAATTTGCGACAGTAGAAAATTATTTTTTGAATAATTTACTATAGAAAAGGCAATCCCTGGCGTAATTAAAATTTGCGACAGTAGAAAATTATTTTTTGAATAATTTACTATAGAAAAGGCAATCCCTGGGATATTTAAAATTTGCGACAGTAGAAAATTATTTTTTGAATAATTTACTGTGGAAAAGGCAATCCCTGGCGCACTTAAAATTTGCGACAGTAGAAAATTATTTTGTGAGAAATTTACTATAGAAAAGGCAATCCCTGGCGCACTTAAAATTTGCGATAGTAAAAAATTATTTTTTGAATAATTTACTATAGAAAAGGCAATCCCTGGCGTAATTAAAATTTGAGACAGTAAAAAATTATTTTTTGAATAATTTACTATAGAAAAGGCAATCCCTGGGATATTTAAAATTTGCGACAGTAGAAAATTATTTTTTGAATTATTTACTATAGAAAAGGCAATCCCTGGGATATTTAAAATTTGCGACAGTAAAAAATTATTTTTTGAATTATTTACTATAGAAAAGGCAATCCCTGGCGCACTTAAAATTTGCGATAGTTGAAAATTATTTTGTGAGAAATTTACTATAGAAAAGGCAATCCCTGGCGTAATTAAAATTTGCGATAGTAAAAAATTATTTTTTGAATAATTTACTATAGAAAAGGCAATCCCTGGCGTAATTAAAATTTGCGACAGTAGAAAATTATTTTTTGAATAATTTACTATAGAAAAGGCAATCCCTGGCGTAATTAAAATTTGCGACAGTTGAAAATTATTTTGTGAGAAATTTACTATAGAAAAGGCAATCCCTGGCGCCATTAAAATTTGCGACAGTAGAAAATTATTTTTTGAATAATTTACTATAGAAAAGGCAATCCCTGGGATATTTAAAATTTGCGACAGTAGAAAATTATTTTTTGAATAATTTACTATAGAAAAGGCAATCCCTGGCGTAATTAAAATTTGCGACAGTAGAAAATTATTTTTTGAATAATTTACTATAGAAAAGGCAATCCCTGGCGTAATTAAAATTTGCGACAGTAGAAAATTATTTTTTGAATAATTTACTATAGAAAAGGCAATCCCTGGGATATTTAAAATTTGCGACAGTAGAAAATTATTTTTTGAATAATTTACTGTGGAAAAGGCAATCCCTGGCGCACTTAAAATTTGCGACAGTAGAAAATTATTTTGTGAGAAATTTACTATAGAAAAGGCAATCCCTGGCGCACTTAAAATTATTTTTTGAATAATTTACTATAGAAAAGGCAATCCCTGGCGTAATTAAAATTTGAGACAGTAAAAAATTATTTTTTGAATAATTTACTATAGAAAAGGCAATCCCTGGGATATTTTAAATTTGCGACAGTAAAAAATTATTTTTTGAATAATTTACTATAGAAAAGGCAATCCCTGGCGTAATTAAAATTTGCGACAGTTGAAAATTATTTTTTGAATAATTTACTATAGAAAAGGCAATCCCTGGCGTAATTAAAATTTGCGACAGTAGAAATATATTTTTTGAATAATTTACTGTGGAAAAGGCAATCCCTGGCGCACTTAAAATTTGCGACAGTAGAAAATTATTTTGTGAGAAATTTACTATAGAAAAGGCAATCCCTGGCGTAATTAAAATTTGCGACAGTAAAAAATTATTTTTTGAATTATTTACTATAGAAAAGGCAATCCCTGGCGCACTTAAAATTTGCGATAGTAAAAAATTATTTTTTGAATAATTTACTATAGAAAAGGCAATCCCTGGCGCACTTAAAATTTGCGATAGTAAAAAATTATTTTTTGAATAATTTACTATAGAAAAGGCAATCCCTGGGATATTTTAAACTTGCGACAGTAGAAAATTATTTTTTGAATAATTTACTATAGAAAAGGCAATCCCTGGCGTAATTAAAATTTGCGATAGTAAAAAATTATTTTGTGAGAAATTTACTATAGAAAAGGCAATCCCTGGGATATTTTAAATTTGCGACAGTAAAAAATTATTTTTTGAATAATTTACTATAGAAAAGGCAATCCCTGGCGCCATTAAAATTTGCGATAGTAAAAAATTATTTTTTGAATAATTTACTATAGAAAAGGCAATCCCTGGCGCCATTAAAATTTGCGATAGTAAAAAATTATTTTTTGAATTATTTACTATAGAAAAGGCAATCCCTGGCGTAATTAAAACTTGCGATAGTAAAAAATTATTTTTTGAATAATTTACTATAGAAAAGGCAATCCCTGGCGTAATTAAAATTTGCGACAGTTGAAAATTATTTTGTGAGAAATTTACTATAGAAAAGGCAATCCCTGGGATATTTAAAATTTGCGACAGTAGAAAATTATTTTTTGAATAATTTACTATAGAAAAGGCAATCCCTGGCGCACTTAAAACTTGCGACAGTAGAAAATTATTTTTTGAATAATTTACTATAGAAAAGGCAATCCCTGGCGCACTTAAAATTTGCGATAGTAAAAAATTATTTTTTGAATAATTTACTATAGAAAAGGCAATCCCTGGGATATTTAAAATTTGCGACAGTAAAAAATTATTTTTTGAATTATTTACTATAGAAATGGCAATCCCTGGCGCACTTAAAATTTGCGATAGTAAAAAATTATTTTTTGAATAATTTACTATAGAAAAGGCAATCCCTGGCGTAATTAAAATTTGCGACAGTAGAAAATTATTTTTTGAATAATTTACTATAGAAAAGGCAATCCCTGGCGTAATTAAAATTTGCGACAGTAGAAAATTATTTTTTGAATAATTTACTATAGAAAAGGCAATCCCTGGGATATTTAAAATTTGCGACAGTAGAAAATTATTTTTTGAATAATTTACTGTGGAAAAGGCAATCCCTGGCGTAATTAAAATTTGCGACAGTTGAAAATTATTTTGTGAGAAATTTACTATAGAAAAGGCAATCCCTGGCGTAATTAAAATTTGCGACAGTAGAAAATTATTTTTTGAATAATTTACTATAGAAAAGGCAATCCCTGGGATATTTTAAATTTGCGACAGTAAAAAATTATTTTTTGAATAATTTACTATAGAAAAGGCAATCCCTGGCGTAATTAAAACTTGCGACAGTAAAAAATTATTTTTTGAATAATTTACTATAGAAAAGGCAATCCCTGGCGTAATTAAAACTTGCGATAGTAAAAAATTATTTTTTGAATAATTTACTATAGAAAAGGCAATCCCTGGCGCACTTAAAATTTGCGACAGTAAAAAATTATTTTGTGAGAAATTTACTATAGAAAAGGCAATCCCTGGCGTAATTAAAATTTGCGACAGTAAAAAATTATTTTTTGAATTATTTACTATAGAAAAGGCAATCCCTGGGATATTTAAAATTTGCGACAGTAGAAAATTATTTTTTGAATAATTTACTATAGAAAAGGCAATCCCTGGCGTAATTAAAATTTGCGACAGTTGAAAATTATTTTGTGAGAAATTTACTATAGAAAAGGCAATCCCTGGGATATTTTAAATTTGCGACAGTAAAAAATTATTTTGTGAGAAATTTACTATAGAAAAGGCAATCCCTGGGATATTTTAAATTTGCGGCAGTAAAAAATTATTTTTTGAATAATTTACTATAGAAAAGGCAATCCCTGGCGTAATTAAAACTTGCGACAGTAAAAAATTATTTTTTGAATAATTTACTATAGAAAAGGCAATCCCTGGCGTAATTAAAACTTGCGATAGTAAAAAATTATTTTTTGAATAATTTACTATAGAAAAGGCAATCCCTGGCGCACTTAAAATTTGCGACAGTAAAAAATTATTTTGTGAGAAATTTACTATAGAAAAGGCAATCCCTGGGATATTTTAAATTTGAGACAGTAAAAAATTATTTTTTGAATAATTTACTATAGAAAAGGCAATCCCTGGCGTAATTAAAACTTGCGATAGTAAAAAATTATTTTTTGAATAATTTACTATAGAAAAGGCAATCCCTGGCGCACTTAAAATTTGCGACAGTAGAAAATTATTTTTTGAATAATTTACTATAGAAAAGGCAATCCCTGGCGTAATTAAAATTTGCGATAGTAAAAAATTATTTTTTGAATAATTTACTATAGAAAAGGCAATCCCTGGCGCCATTAAAATTTGCGACAGTAGAAAATTATTTTTTGAATAATTTACTGTGGAAAAGGCAATCCCTGGGTTATTTAAAATTTGCGACAGTAAAAAATTATTTTTTGAATAATTTACTATAGAAAAGGCAATCCCTGGCGTAATTAAAATTTGCGATAGTAAAAAATTATTTTTTGAATTATTTACTATAGAAAAGGCAATCCCTGGGATATTTTAAATTTGCGACAGTAAAAAATTATTTTGTGAGAAATTTACTATAGAAAAGGCAATCCCTGGCGTAATTAAAATTTGCGACAGTTGAAAATTATTTTTTGAATAATTTACTATAGAAAAGGCAATCCCTGGCGCACTTAAAATTTGCGACAGTAAAAAATTATTTTTTGAATAATTTACTATAGAAAAGGCAATCCCTGGCGTAATTAAAATTTGCGATAGTAAAAAATTATTTTTTGAATAATTTACTATAGAAAAGGCAATCCCTGGCGCACTTAAAATTTGCGATAGTAAAAAATTATTTTTTGAATAATTTACTATAGAAAAGGCAATCCCTGGGATATTTAAAATTTGCGACAGTAAAAAATTATTTTTTGAATTATTTACTATAGAAAAGGCAATCCCTGGCGCACTTAAAATTTGCGATAGTAAAAAATTATTTTTTGAATAATTTACTATAGAAAAGGCAATCCCTGGCGTAATTAAAATTTGCGACAGTAGAAAATTATTTTTTGAATAATTTACTATAGAAAAGGCAATCCCTGGCGTAATTAAAATTTGCGACAGTAGAAAATTATTTTTTGAATAATTTACTATAGAAAAGGCAATCCCTGGCGCACTTAAAATTTGCGACAGTTGAAAATTATTTTGTGAGAAATTTACTATAGAAAAGGCAATCCCTGGCGTAATTAAAACTTGCGACAGTAGAAAATTATTTTTTGAATTATTTACTATAGAAAAGGCAATCCCTGGCGCACTTAAAATTTGCGATAGTAAAAAATTATTTTTTGAATAATTTACTATAGAAAAGGCAATCCCTGGCGCACTTAAAATTTGCGATAGTAAAAAATTATTTTTTGAGAAATTTACTATAGAAAAGGCAATCCCTGGCGTAATTAAAATTTGCGACAGTAAAAAATTATTTTTTGAATAATTTACTATAGAAAAGGCAATCCCTGGCGTAATTAAAATTTGCGACAGTAGAAAATTATTTTTTGAATAATTTACTATAGAAAAGGCAATCCCTGGGATATTTAAAATTTGCGACAGTAGAAAATTATTTTTTGAATAATTTACTGTGGAAAAGGCAATCCCTGGCGTAATTAAAATTTGCGACAGTTGAAAATTATTTTGTGAGAAATTTACTATAGAAAAGGCAATCCCTGGCGTAATTAAAATTTGCGACAGTAGAAAATTATTTTTTGAATAATTTACTATAGAAAAGGCAATCCCTGGCGTAATTAAAATTTGCGACAGTAGAAAATTATTTTTTGAATAATTTACTATAGAAAAGGCAATCCCTGGCGTAATTAAAATTTGCGACAGTAAAAAATTATTTTTTGAATAATTTACTGTGGAAAAGGCAATCCCTGGGATATTTAAAACTTGCGATAGTTGAAAATTATTTTGTGAGAAATTTACTATAGAAAAGGCAATCCCTGGCGTAATTAAAATTTGCGACAGTAGAAAATTATTTTTTGAATAATTTACTATAGAAAAGGCAATCCCTGGGATATTTTAAATTTGCGACAGTAAAAAATTATTTTTTGAATAATTTACTATAGAAAAGGCAATCCCTGGCGCACTTAAAATTTGCGATAGTAAAAAATTATTTTTTGAATAATTTACTATAGAAAAGGCAATCCCTGGCGTAATTAAAATTTGCGACAGTAGAAAATTATTTTTTGAATAATTTACTGTGGAAAAGGCAATCCCTGGCGTAATTAAAATTTGCGACAGTAAAAAATTATTTTTTGAATTATTTACTATAGAAAAGGCAATCCCTGGGATATTTTAAATTTGCGACAGTAAAAAATTATTTTTTGAATAATTTACTATAGAAAAGGCAATCCCTGGCGTAATTAAAACTTGCGATAGTAAAAAATTATTTTTTGAATAATTTACTATAGAAAAGGCAATCCCTGGCGTAATTAAAATTTGCGACAGTAGAAAATTATTTTTTGAATAATTTACTATAGAAAAGGCAATCCCTGGGATATTTAAAATTTGCGACAGTAAAAAATTATTTTTTGAATAATTTACTATAGAAAAGGCAATCCCTGGCGCACTTAAAATTTGCGACAGTAAAAAATTATTTTGTGAGAAATTTACTATAGAAAAAGCAATCCCTGGGATATTTAAAATTTGCGACAGTAGAAAATTATTTTTTGAATAATTTACTATAGAAAAGGCAATCCCTGGCGTAATTAAAATTTGCGATAGTAAAAAATTATTTTTTGAATAATTTACTATAGAAAAGGCAATCCCTGGCGTAATTAAAATTTGCGACAGTTGAAAATTATTTTGTGAGAAATTTACTATAGAAAAGGCAATCCCTGGCGCCATTAAAATTTGCGACAGTAGAAAATTATTTTTTGAATAATTTACTGTGGAAAAGGCAATCCCTGGCGCACTTAAAATTTGCGATAGTAAAAAATTATTTTTTGAATTATTTACTATAGAAAAGGCAATCCCTGGGATATTTTAAATTTGCGACAGTAAAAAATTATTTTTTGAATAATTTACTATAGAAAAGGCAATCCCTGGCGTAATTAAAATTTGCGACAGTAGAAAATTATTTTTTGAATAATTTACTATAGAAAAGGCAATCCCTGGGATATTTAAAATTTGCGACAGTAAAAAATTATTTTTTGAATAATTTACTATAGAAAAGGCAATCCCTGGCGCACTTAAAATTTGCGACAGTAAAAAATTATTTTGTGAGAAATTTACTATAGAAAAGGCAATCCCTGGCGTAATTAAAATTTGCGACAGTAAAAAATTATTTTTTGAATTATTTACTATAGAAAAGGCAATCCCTGGCGCACTTAAAATTTGCGATAGTAAAAAATTATTTTTTGAATAATTTACTATAGAAAAGGCAATCCCTGGCGCACTTAAAATTTGCGATAGTAAAAAATTATTTTTTGAATAATTTACTATAGAAAAGGCAATCCCTGGGATATTTTAAACTTGCGACAGTAGAAAATTATTTTTTGAATAATTTACTATAGAAAAGGCAATCCCTGGCGTAATTAAAATTTGCGATAGTAAAAAATTATTTTGTGAGAAATTTACTATAGAAAAGGCAATCCCTGGGATATTTTAAATTTGCGACAGTAAAAAATTATTTTTTGAATAATTTACTATAGAAAAGGCAATCCCTGGCGCCATTAAAATTTGCGATAGTAAAAAATTATTTTTTGAATAATTTACTATAGAAAAGGCAATCCCTGGCGCCATTAAAATTTGCGATAGTAAAAAATTATTTTTTGAATTATTTACTATAGAAAAGGCAATCCCTGGCGTAATTAAAACTTGCGAAAGTAAAAAATTATTTTTTGAATAATTTACTATAGAAAAGGCAATCCCTGGCGTAATTAAAATTTGCGACAGTTGAAAATTATTTTGTGAGAAATTTACTATAGAAAAGGCAATCCCTGGGATATTTAAAATTTGCGACAGTAGAAAATTATTTTTTGAATAATTTACTATAGAAAAGGCAATCCCTGGCGCACTTAAAACTTGCGACAGTAGAAAATTATTTTTTGAATAATTTACTATAGAAAAGGCAATCCCTGGCGCACTTAAAATTTGCGATAGTAAAAAATTATTTTTTGAATAATTTACTATAGAAAAGGCAATCCCTGGGATATTTAAAATTTGCGACAGTAAAAAATTATTTTTTGAATTATTTACTATAGAAATGGCAATCCCTGGCGCACTTAAAATTTGCGATAGTAAAAAATTATTTTTTGAATAATTTACTATAGAAAAGGCAATCCCTGGCGTAATTAAAATTTGCGACAGTAGAAAATTATTTTTTGAATAATTTACTATAGAAAAGGCAATCCCTGGCGTAATTAAAATTTGCGACAGTAGAAAATTATTTTTTGAATAATTTACTATAGAAAAGGCAATCCCTGGGATATTTAAAATTTGCGACAGTAGAAAATTATTTTTTGAATAATTTACTGTGGAAAAGGCAATCCCTGGCGTAATTAAAATTTGCGACAGTTGAAAATTATTTTGTGAGAAATTTACTATAGAAAAGGCAATCCCTGGCGTAATTAAAATTTGCGACAGTAGAAAATTATTTTTTGAATAATTTACTATAGAAAAGGCAATCCCTGGGATATTTTAAATTTGCGACAGTAAAAAATTATTTTTTGAATAATTTACTATAGAAAAGGCAATCCCTGGCGTAATTAAAACTTGCGACAGTAAAAAATTATTTTTTGAATAATTTACTATAGAAAAGGCAATCCCTGGCGTAATTAAAACTTGCGATAGTAAAAAATTATTTTTTGAATAATTTACTATAGAAAAGGCAATCCCTGGCGCACTTAAAATTTGCGACAGTAAAAAATTATTTTGTGAGAAATTTACTATAGAAAAGGCAATCCCTGGCGTAATTAAAATTTGCGACAGTAAAAAATTATTTTTTGAATTATTTACTATAGAAAAGGCAATCCCTGGGATATTTAAAATTTGCGACAGTAGAAAATTATTTTTTGAATAATTTACTATAGAAAAGGCAATCCCTGGCGTAATTAAAATTTGCGACAGTTGAAAATTATTTTGTGAGAAATTTACTATAGAAAAGGCAATCCCTGGGATATTTTAAATTTGCGACAGTAAAAAATTATTTTGTGAGAAATTTACTATAGAAAAGGCAATCCCTGGGATATTTTAAATTTGCGGCAGTAAAAAATTATTTTTTGAATAATTTACTATAGAAAAGGCAATCCCTGGCGTAATTAAAACTTGCGACAGTAAAAAATTATTTTTTGAATAATTTACTATAGAAAAGGCAATCCCTGGCGTAATTAAAACTTGCGATAGTAAAAAATTATTTTTTGAATAATTTACTATAGAAAAGGCAATCCCTGGCGCACTTAAAATTTGCGACAGTAAAAAATTATTTTGTGAGAAATTTACTATAGAAAAGGCAATCCCTGGGATATTTTAAATTTGAGACAGTAAAAAATTATTTTTTGAATAATTTACTATAGAAAAGGCAATCCCTGGCGTAATTAAAACTTGCGATAGTAAAAAATTATTTTTTGAATAATTTACTATAGAAAAGGCAATCCCTGGCGCACTTAAAATTTGCGACAGTAGAAAATTATTTTTTGAATAATTTACTATAGAAAAGGCAATCCCTGGCGTAATTAAAATTTGCGATAGTAAAAAATTATTTTTTGAATAATTTACTATAGAAAAGGCAATCCCTGGCGCCATTAAAATTTGCGACAGTAGAAAATTATTTTTTGAATAATTTACTGTGGAAAAGGCAATCCCTGGGTTATTTAAAATTTGCGACAGTAAAAAATTATTTTTTGAATAATTTACTATAGAAAAGGCAATCCCTGGCGTAATTAAAATTTGCGATAGTAAAAAATTATTTTTTGAATTATTTACTATAGAAAAGGCAATCCCTGGGATATTTTAAATTTGCGACAGTAAAAAATTATTTTGTGAGAAATTTACTATAGAAAAGGCAATCCCTGGCGTAATTAAAATTTGCGACAGTTGAAAATTATTTTTTGAATAATTTACTATAGAAAAGGCAATCCCTGGCGCACTTAAAATTTGCGACAGTAAAAAATTATTTTTTGAATAATTTACTATAGAAAAGGCAATCCCTGGCGTAATTAAAATTTGCGATAGTAAAAAATTATTTTTTGAATAATTTACTATAGAAAAGGCAATCCCTGGCGCACTTAAAA
Source organism: Dioctria linearis (assembly GCA_963930735.1). Taxonomy (NCBI): domain Eukaryota; kingdom Metazoa; phylum Arthropoda; class Insecta; order Diptera; family Asilidae; genus Dioctria; species Dioctria linearis. The sequence goes on from CAWVNZ010002156.1 coordinate 28,856, forward strand.
TTTGCGATAGTAAAAAATTATTTTTTGAATAATTTACTATAGAAAAGGCAATCCCTGGGATATTTAAAATTTGCGACAGTAAAAAATTATTTTTTGAATTATTTACTATAGAAAAGGCAATCCCTGGCGCACTTAAAATTTGCGATAGTAAAAAATTATTTTTTGAATAATTTACTATAGAAAAGGCAATCCCTGGCGTAATTAAAATTTGCGACAGTAGAAAATTATTTTTTGAATAATTTACTATAGAAAAGGCAATCCCTGGCGTAATTAAAATTTGCGACAGTAGAAAATTATTTTTTGAATAATTTACTATAGAAAAGGCAATCCCTGGCGCACTTAAAATTTGCGACAGTTGAAAATTATTTTGTGAGAAATTTACTATAGAAAAGGCAATCCCTGGCGTAATTAAAACTTGCGACAGTAGAAAATTATTTTTTGAATTATTTACTATAGAAAAGGCAATCCCTGGCGCACTTAAAATTTGCGATAGTAAAAAATTATTTTTTTGAATAATTTACTATAGAAAAGGCAATCCCTGGCGCACTTAAAATTTGCGATAGTAAAAAATTATTTTTTGAGAAATTTACTATAGAAAAGGCAATCCCTGGCGTAATTAAAATTTGCGACAGTAAAAAATTATTTTTTGAATAATTTACTATAGAAAAGGCAATCCCTGGCGTAATTAAAATTTGCGACAGTAGAAAATTATTTTTTGAATAATTTACTATAGAAAAGGCAATCCCTGGGATATTTAAAATTTGCGACAGTAGAAAATTATTTTTTGAATAATTTACTGTGGAAAAGGCAATCCCTGGCGTAATTAAAATTTGCGACAGTTGAAAATTATTTTGTGAGAAATTTACTATAGAAAAGGCAATCCCTGGCGTAATTAAAATTTGCGACAGTAGAAAATTATTTTTTGAATAATTTACTATAGAAAAGGCAATCCCTGGCGTAATTAAAATTTGCGACAGTAGAAAATTATTTTTTGAATAATTTACTATAGAAAAGGCAATCCCTGGCGTAATTAAAATTTGCGACAGTAAAAAATTATTTTTTGAATAATTTACTGTGGAAAAGGCAATCCCTGGGATATTTAAAACTTGCGATAGTTGAAAATTATTTTGTGAGAAATTTACTATAGAAAAGGCAATCCCTGGCGTAATTAAAATTTGCGACAGTAGAAAATTATTTTTTGAATAATTTACTATAGAAAAGGCAATCCCTGGGATATTTTAAATTTGCGACAGTAAAAAATTATTTTTTGAATAATTTACTATAGAAAAGGCAATCCCTGGCGCACTTAAAATTTGCGATAGTAAAAAATTATTTTTTGAATAATTTACTATAGAAAAGGCAATCCCTGGCGTAATTAAAATTTGCGACAGTAGAAAATTATTTTTTGAATAATTTACTGTGGAAAAGGCAATCCCTGGCGTAATTAAAATTTGCGACAGTAAAAAATTATTTTTTGAATTATTTACTATAGAAAAGGCAATCCCTGGGATATTTTAAATTTGCGACAGTAAAAAATTATTTTTTGAATAATTTACTATAGAAAAGGCAATCCCTGGCGTAATTAAAACTTGCGATAGTAAAAAATTATTTTTTGAATAATTTACTATAGAAAAGGCAATCCCTGGCGTAATTAAAATTTGCGACAGTAGAAAATTATTTTTTGAATAATTTACTATAGAAAAGGCAATCCCTGGGATATTTAAAATTTGCGACAGTAAAAAATTATTTTTTGAATAATTTACTATAGAAAAGGCAATCCCTGGCGCACTTAAAATTTGCGACAGTAAAAAATTATTTTGTGAGAAATTTACTATAGAAAAAGCAATCCCTGGGATATTTAAAATTTGCGACAGTAGAAAATTATTTTTTGAATAATTTACTATAGAAAAGGCAATCCCTGGCGTAATTAAAATTTGCGATAGTAAAAAATTATTTTTTGAATAATTTACTATAGAAAAGGCAATCCCTGGCGTAATTAAAATTTGCGACAGTTGAAAATTATTTTGTGAGAAATTTACTATAGAAAAGGCAATCCCTGGCGCCATTAAAATTTGCGACAGTAGAAAATTATTTTTTGAATAATTTACTGTGGAAAAGGCAATCCCTGGCGCACTTAAAATTTGCGATAGTAAAAAATTATTTTTTGAATTATTTACTATAGAAAAGGCAATCCCTGGGATATTTTAAATTTGCGACAGTAAAAAATTATTTTTTGAATAATTTACTATAGAAAAGGCAATCCCTGGCGTAATTAAAATTTGCGACAGTAGAAAATTATTTTTTGAATAATTTACTATAGAAAAGGCAATCCCTGGGATATTTAAAATTTGCGACAGTAAAAAATTATTTTTTGAATAATTTACTATAGAAAAGGCAATCCCTGGCGCACTTAAAATTTGCGACAGTAAAAAATTATTTTGTGAGAAATTTACTATAGAAAAGGCAATCCCTGGGATATTTAAAATTTGCGACAGTAGAAAATTATTTTTTGAATAATTTACTATAGAAAAGGCAATCCCTGGCGTAATTAAAATTTGCGACAGTAGAAAATTATTTTTTGAATAATTTACTATAGAAAAGGCAATCCCTGGCGTAATTAAAACTTGCGATAGTAAAAAATTATTTTTTGAATAATTTACTATAGAAAAGGCAATCCCTGGCGCACTTAAAATTTGCGACAGTAGAAAATTATTTTTTGAATAATTTACTGTGGAAAAGGCAATCCCTGGGATATTTAAAATTTGCGACAGTAAAAAATTATTTTTTGAATAATTTACTATAGAAAAGGCAATCCCTGGCGTAATTAAAATTTGCGACAGTAGAAAATTATTTTTTGAATAATTTACTGTGGAAAAGGCAATCCCTGGGATATTTTAAATTTGCGACAGTAAAAAATTATTTTTTGAATAATTTACTATAGAAAAGGCAATCCCTGGCGCACTTAAAATTTGCGACAGTAAAAAATTATTTTTTGAATAATTTACTATAGAAAAGGCAATCCCTGGCGTAATTAAAATTTGCGACAGTTGAAAATTATTTTGTGAGAAATTTACTATAGAAAAGGCAATCCCTGGGATATTTAAAATTTGCGACAGTAGAAAATTATTTTTTGAATTATTTACTATAGAAAAGGCAATCCCTGGGATATTTTAAATTTGCGACAGTAAAAAATTATTTTTTGAATAATTTACTATAGAAAAGGCAATCCCTGGCGCACTTAAAATTTGCGATAGTAAAAAATTATTTTTTGAATAATTTACTATAGAAAAGGCAATCCCTGGCGTAATTAAAATTTGCGACAGTTGGAAATTATTTTTTGAATAATTTACTATAGAAAAGGCAATCCCTGGGATATTTAAAATTTGCGACAGTAGAAAATTATTTTTTGAATAATTTACTATAGAAAAGGCAATCCCTGGGATATTTAAAACTTGCGATAGTAAAAAATTATTTTTTGAATAATTTACTATAGAAAAGGCAATCCCTGGCGTAATTAAAATTTGCGACAGTTGAAAATTATTTTTTGAGAAATTTACTATAGAAAAGGCAATCCCTGGCGTATTTTAAATTTGCGACAGTAAAAAATTATTTTTTGAATAATTTACTATAGAAAAGGCAATCCCTGGCGTAATTAAAACTTGCGATAGTAGAAAATTATTTTTTGAATAATTTACTATAGAAAAGGCAATCCCTGGCGTAATTAAAATTTGCGACAGTAGAAAATTATTTTTTGAATAATTTACTATAGAAAAGGCAATCCCTGGCGTAATTAAAACTTGCGATAGTAAAAAATTATTTTTTGAATAATTTACTATAGAAAAGGCAATCCCTGGCGCACTTAAAATTTGCGACAGTAGAAAATTATTTTTTGAATAATTTACTGTGGAAAAGGCAATCCCTGGGATATTTAAAATTTGCGACAGTAAAAAATTATTTTTTGAATAATTTACTATAGAAAAGGCAATCCCTGGCGTAATTAAAATTTGCGACAGTAGAAAATTATTTTTTGAATAATTTACTGTGGAAAAGGCAATCCCTGGGATATTTTAAATTTGCGACAGTAAAAAATTATTTTTTGAATAATTTACTATAGAAAAGGCAATCCCTGGGATATTTTAAATTTGCGACAGTAAAAAATTATTTTGTGAGAAATTTACTATAGAAAAGGCAATCCCTGGCGTAATTAAAATTTGCGACAGTTGAAAATTATTTTTTGAATAATTTACTATAGAAAAGGCAATCCCTGGCGTAATTAAAACTTGCTATAGTAAAAAATTATTTTTTGAATAATTTACTATAGAAAAGGCAATCCCTGGGATATTTTAAATTTGCGACAGTAAAAAATTATTTTTTGAATAATTTACTATAGAAAAGGCAATCCCTGGCGTAATTAAAATTTGCGATAGTAAAAAATTATTTTTTGAATTATTTACTATAGAAAAGGCAATCCCTGGGATATTTTAAATTTGCGACAGTAAAAAATTATTTTGTGAGAAATTTACTATAGAAAAGGCAATCCCTGGGATATTTAAAATTTGCGACAGTAGAAAATTATTTTTTGAATTATTTACTATAGAAAAGGCAATCCCTGGGATATTTTAAATTTGCGACAGTAAAAAATTATTTTTTGAATAATTTACTATAGAAAAGGCAATCCCTGGCGTAATTAAAACTTGCGACAGTAGAAAATTATTTTTTGAATAATTTACTATAGAAAAGGCAATCCCTGGCGCACTTAAAATTTGCGACAGTAGAAAATTATTTTTTGAATAATTTACTGTGGAAAAGGCAATCCCTGGGATATTTAAAATTTGCGACAGTAAAAAATTATTTTTTGAATAATTTACTATAGAAAAGGCAATCCCTGGCGTAATTAAAATTTGCGACAGTAGAAAATTATTTTTTGAATAATTTACTGTGGAAAAGGCAATCCCTGGGATATTTTAAATTTGCGACAGTAAAAAATTATTTTTTGAATAATTTACTATAGAAAAGGCAATCCCTGGGATATTTTAAATTTGCGACAGTAAAAAATTATTTTGTGAGAAATTTACTATAGAAAAGGCAATCCCTGGCGTAATTAAAATTTGCGACAGTTGAAAATTATTTTTTGAATAATTTACTATAGAAAAGGCAATCCCTGGCGTAATTAAAACTTGCGATAGTAAAAAATTATTTTTTGAATAATTTACTATAGAAAAGGCAATCCCTGGGATATTTTAAATTTGCGACAGTAAAAAATTATTTTTTGAATAATTTACTATAGAAAAGGCAATCCCTGGCGTAATTAAAATTTGCGATAGTAAAAAATTATTTTTTGAATTATTTACTATAGAAAAGGCAATCCCTGGGATATTTTAAATTTGCGACAGTAAAAAATTATTTTGTGAGAAATTTACTATAGAAAAGGCAATCCCTGGCGTAATTAAAATTTGCGACAGTTGAAAATTATTTCGTGAGAAATTTACTATAGAAAAGGCAATCCCTGGGATATTTTAAATTTGCGACAGTAGAAAATTATTTTTTGAATAATTTACTATAGAAAAGGCAATCCCTGGCGTAATTAAAATTTGCGACAGTTGAAAATTATTTTGTGAGAAATTTACTATAGAAAAGGCAATCCCTGGGATATTTTAAATTTGCGACAGTAGAAAATTATTTTTTGAATAATTTACTATAGAAAAGGCAATCCCTGGCGTAATTAAAATTTGCGATAGTAAAAAATTATTTTTTGAATAATTTACTATAGAAAAGGCAATCCCTGGCGCCATTAAAATTTGCGATAGTAAAAAATTATTTTTTGAATAATTTACTATAGAAAAGGCAATCCCTGGGATATTTAAAATTTGCGATAGTAAAAAATTATTTTGTGAGAAATTTACTATAGAAAAGGCAATCCCTGGGATATTTAAAATTTGCGACAGTAAAAAATTATTTTTTGAATAATTTACTATAGAAAAGGCAATCCCTGGCGCCATTAAAATTTGCGACAGTTGAAAATTATTTTGTGAGAAATTTACTATAGAAAAGGCAATCCCTGGGATATTTAAAATTTGCGACAGTAAAAAATTATTTTTTGAATAATTTACTATAGAAAAGGCAATCCCTGGCGCCATTAAAATTTGCGACAGTAGAAAATTATTTTGTGAGAAATTTACTATAGAAAAGGCAATCCCTGGCGTAATTAAAATTTGCGACAGTTGAAAATTATTTTTTGAATTATTTACTATAGAAAAGGCAATCCCTGGCGTAATTAAAATTTGCGACAGTAGAAAATTATTTTTTGAATAATTTACTGTGGAAAAGGCAATCCCTGGGATATTTTAAATTTGCGACAGTAAAAAATTATTTTTTGAATTATTTACTATATAAAAGGCAATCCCTGGGATATTTAAAACTTGCGATAGTAAAAAATTATTTTTTGAATAATTTACTATAGAAAAGGCAATCCCTGGCGCACTTAAAATTTGCGACAGTTGAAAATTATTTTTTGAATAATTTACTATAGAAAAGGCAATCCCTGGGATATTTAAAATTTGCGATAGTAAAAAATTATTTTTTGAATAATTTACTATAGAAAAGGCAATCCCTGGGATATTTAAAATTTGCGATAGTAAAAAATTATTTTTTGAATAATTTACTATAGAAAAGGCAATCCCTGGCGCACTTAAAATTTGCGATAGTTGAAAATTATTTTTTGAATAATTTACTATAGAAAAGGCAATCCCTGGGATATTTAAAATTTGCGACAGTTGAAAATTATTTTGTGAGAAATTTACTATAGAAAAGGCAATCCCTGGGATATTTAAAACTTGCGATAGTAAAAAATTATTTAAATTATTCAAAAAATAATTTTCTACTGTCGCAAATTTTAAGTGCGCCAGGGATTGCCTTTTCTATAGTAAATTATTCAAAAAATAATTTTTTACTGTCGCAAATTTTAATTACGCCAGGGATTGCCTTTTCTATAGTAAATTATTCAAAAAATAATTTTTTACTATCGCAAATTTTAATTACGCCAGGGATTGCCTTTTCTATAGTAAATTATTCAAAAAATAATTTTTTACTGTCGCAAATTTTAAGTGCGCCAGGGATTGCCTTTTCTATAGTAAATTTCTCACAAAATAATTTTCAACTGTCGCAAATTTTAATGGCGCCAGGGATTGCCTTTTCTATAGTAAATTATTCAAAAAATAATTTTCTACTGTCGCAAATTTTAATTACGCCAGGGATTGCCTTTTCTATAGTAAATTATTCAAAAAATAATTTTCTACTGTCGCAAATTTTAAATATCCCAGCGATTGCCTTTTCTATAGTAAATTTCTCACAAAATAATTTTCAACTGTCGCAAATTTTAATGGCGCCAGGGATTGCCTTTTCTATAGTAAATAATTCAAAAAATAATTTTTTACTATCGCAAATTTTAAATATCCCAGGGATTGCCTTTTCTATAGTAAATTATTCAAAAAATAATTTTTTACTATCGCAAATTTTAAGTGCGCCAGGGATTGCCTTTTCTATAGTAAATTATTCAAAAAATAATTTTTTACTATCGCAAATTTTAATTACGCCAGGGATTGCCTTTTCTATAGTAAATTATTCAAAAAATAATTTTCTACTGTCGCAAATTTTAAATATCCCAGGGATTGCCTTTTCTATAGTAAATTTCTCACAAAATAATTTTCAACTGTCGCAAATTTTAATGGCGCCAGGGATTGCCTTTTCTATAGTAAATAATTCAAAAAATAATTTTTTACTATCGCAAATTTTAAATATCCCAGGGATTGCCTTTTCTATAGTAAATTTCTCACAAAATAATTTTTTACTATCGCAAATTTTAATTACGCCAGGGATTGCCTTTTCTATAGTAAATTATTCAAAAAATAATTTTTTACTGTCGCAAATTTAAAATATCCCAGGGATTGCCTTTTCTATAGTAAATTATTCAAAAAATAATTTTTTACTATCGCAAATTTTAATTACGCCAGGGATTGCCTTTTCTATAGTAAATTATTCAAAAAATAATTTTCTACTGTCGCAAATTTTAAATATCCCAGGGATTGCCTTTTCTATAGTAAATTTCTCACAAAATAATTTTCAACTGTCGCAAATTTTAATGGCGCCAGGGATTGCCTTTTCTATAGTAAATAATTCAAAAAATAATTTTTTACTATCGCAAATTTTAAATATCCCAGGGATTGCCTTTTCTATAGTAAATTTCTCACAAAATAATTTTCAACTGTCGCAAATTTTAATTACGCCAGGGATTGCCTTTTCTATAGTAAATTTCTCACAAAATAATTTTCAACTGTCGCAAATTTTAAATATCCCAGGGATTGCCTTTTCTATAGTAAATTATTCAAAAAATAATTTTCAACTGTCGCAAATTTTAATTACGCCAGGGATTGCCTTTTCTATAGTAAATTATTCAAAAAATAATTTTCAACTGTCGCAAATTTTAATGGCGCCAGGGATTGCCTTTTCTATAGTAAATTATTCAAAAAATAATTTTCTACTGTCGCAAATTTTAATTACGCCAGGGATTGCCTTTTCTATAGTAAATTATTCAAAAAATAATTTTTTACTATCGCAAATTTTAATTACGCCAGGGATTGCCTTTTCTATAGTAAATTATTCAAAAAATAATTTTTTACTGTCGCAAATTTAAAATATCCCAGGGATTGCCTTTTCCACAGTAAATTATTCAAAAAATAATTTTCTACTGTCGCAAATTTTAATTACGCCAGGGATTGCCTTTTCTATAGTAAATTTCTCACAAAATAATTTTCTACTGTCGCAAATTTTAAATATCCCAGGGATTGCCTTTTCTATAGTAAATTTCTCACAAAATAATTTTCAACTGTCGCAAATTTTAATGGCGCCAGGGATTGCCTTTTCTATAGTAAATTTCTCACAAAATAATTTTCAACTGTCGCAAATTTTAATTACGCCAGGGATTGCCTTTTCTATAGTAAATTATTCAAAAAATAATTTTTTACTATCGCAAATTTTAAGTGCGCCAGGGATTGCCTTTTCTATAGTAAATTATTCAAAAAATAATTTTCTACTGTCGCAAATTTTAAATATCCCAGGGATTGCCTTTTCTATAGTAAATTTCTCACAAAATAATTTTCAACTGTCGCAAATTTTAATGGCGCCAGGGATTGCCTTTTCTATAGTAAATTATTCAAAAAATAATTTTTTACTATCGCAAATTTTAATTACGCCAGGGATTGCCTTTTCTATAGTAAATTATTCAAAAAATAATTTTCTACTGTCGCAAATTTTAAATATCCCAGGGATTGCCTTTTCTATAGTAAATTTCTCACAAAATAATTTTCAACTGTCGCAAATTTTAATGGCGCCAGGGATTGCCTTTTCTATAGTAAATAATTCAAAAAATAATTTTTTACTATCGCAAATTTTAAATATCCCAGGGATTGCCTTTTCTATAGTAAATTTCTCACAAAATAATTTTTTACTATCGCAAATTTTAATTACGCCAGGGATTGCCTTTTCTATAGTAAATTTCTCACAAAATAATTTTCAACTGTCGCAAATTTTAAATATCCCAGGGATTGCCTTTTCTATAGTAAATTTCTCACAAAATAATTTTCAACTGTCGCAAATTTTAATTACGCCAGGGATTGCCTTTTCTATAGTGAATTATTCAAAAAATAATTTTCAACTGTCGCAAATTTTAATGGCGCCAGGGATTGCCTTTTCTATAGTAAATTATTCAAAAAATAATTTTCTACTGTCGCAAATTTTAATTACGCCAGGGATTGCCTTTTCTATAGTAAATTATTCAAAAAATAATTTTTTACTATCGCAAATTTTAATTACGCCAGGGATTGCCTTTTCTATAGTAAATTATTCAAAAAATAATTTTTTACTGTCGCAAATTTAAAATATCCCAGGGATTGCCTTTTCCACAGTAAATTGTTCAAAAAATAATTTTCTACTGTCGCAAATTTTAATTACGCCAGGGATTGCCTTTTCTATAGTAAATTTCTCACAAAATAATTTTCTACTGTCGCAAATTTTAAATATCCCAGGGATTGCCTTTTCTATAGTAAATTTCTCACAAAATAATTTTCAACTGTCGCAAATTTTAATGGCGCCAGGGATTGCCTTTTCTATAGTAAATTTCTCACAAAATAATTTTCAACTGTCGCAAATTTTAATTACGCCAGGGATTGCCTTTTCTATAGTAAATTATTCAAAAAATAATTTTTTACTATCGCAAATTTTAAGTGCGCCAGGGATTGCCTTTTCTATAGTAAATTATTCAAAAAATAATTTTTTACTGTCGCAAATTTTAAATATCCCAGGGATTGCCTTTTCTATAGTAAATTATTCAAAAAATAATTTTTTACTATCGCAAATTTTAAATATCCCAGGGATTGCCTTTTCTATAGTAAATTATTCAAAAAATAATTTTTTACTATCGCAAATTTTAAGTGCGCCAGGGATTGCCTTTTCTATAGTAAATTATTCAAAAAATAATTTTCTACTGTCGCAAATTTGAATTACGCCAGGGATTGCCTTTTCTATAGTAAATTTCTCAAAAAATAATTTTTTACTATCGCAAATTTTAAGTGCGCCAGGGATTGCCTTTTCTATAGTAAATTATTCAAAAAATAATTTTTTACTGTCGCAAATTTTAAATATCCCAGGGATTGCCTTTTCCACAGTAAATTATTCAAAAAATAATTTTCTACTGTCGCAAATTTTAATTACGCCAGGGATTGCCTTTTCTATAGTAAATTTCTCACAAAATAATTTTCAACTGTCGCAAATTTTAATGGCGCCAGGGATTGCCTTTTCTATAGTAAATTATTCAAAAAATAATTTTCAACTGTCGCAAATTTTAATGGCGCCAGGGATTGCCTTTTCTATAGTAAATTATTCAAAAAATAATTTTTTACTATCGCAAATTTTAAGTGCGCCAGGGATTGCCTTTTCTATAGTAAATTATTCAAAAAATAATTTTCTACTGTCGCAAGTTTTAATTACGCCAGGGATTGCCTTTTCTATAGTAAATTATTCAAAAAATAATTTTTTACTGTCGCAAATTTAAAATATCCCAGGGATTGCCTTTTCTATAGTAAATTATTCAAAAAATAATTTTTTACTATCGCAAATTTTAATTACGCCAGGGATTGCCTTTTCTATAGTAAATTATTCAAAAAATAATTTTCTACTGTCGCAAATTTTAATTACGCCAGGGATTGCCTTTTCTATAGTAAATTTCTCACAAAATAATTTTCAACTGTCGCAAATTTTAATGGCGCCAGGGATTGCCTTTTCTATAGTAAATTATTCAAAAAATAATTTTCAACTGTCGCAAATTTTAATTACGCCAGGGATTGCCTTTTCTATAGTAAATTTCTCACAAAATAATTTTCAACTGTCGCAAGTTTTAATTACGCCAGGGATTGCCTTTTCTATAGTAAATTATTCAAAAAATAATTTTCAACTGTCGCAAATTTTAATGGCGCCAGGGATTGCCTTTTCTATAGTAAATTATTCAAAAAATAATTTTCTACTGTCGCAAATTTTAAATATCCCAGGGATTGCCTTTTCTATAGTAAATTATTCAAAAAATAATTTTTTACTATCGCAAATTTTAATTACGCCAGGGATTGCCTTTTCTATAGTAAATTATTCAAAAAATAATTTTTTACTGTCGCAAATTTTAATTACGCCAGGGATTGCCTTTTCTATAGTAAATTATTCAAAAAATAATTTTTTACTATCGCAAATTTTAAATATCCCAGGGATTGCCTTTTCTATAGTAAATTATTCAAAAAATAATTTTCTACTGTCGCAAATTTTAATTACGCCAGGGATTGCCTTTTCTATAGTAAATTATTCAAAAAATAATTTTTTACTGTCGCAAATTTTAAGTGCGCCAGGGATTGCCTTTTCCACAGTAAATTATTCAAAAAATAATTTTTTACTATCGCAAATTTTAATTACGCCAGGGATTGCCTTTTCTATAGTAAATTATTCAAAAAATAATTTTCAACTGTCGCAAATTTTAATGGCGCCAGTGATTGCCTTTTCTATAGTAAATTATTCAAAAAATAATTTTTTACTATCGCAAATTTTAATTACGCCAGGGATTGCCTTTTCTATAGTAAATAATTCAAAAAATAATTTTCTACTGTCGCAAGTTTTAATTACGCCAGGGATTGCCTTTTCTATAGTAAATTTCTCACAAAATAATTTTCAACTGTCGCAAATTTTAATGGCGCCAGGGATTGCCTTTTCTATAGTAAATTATTCAAAAAATAATTTTCTACTGTCGCAAGTTTTAATTACGCCAGGGATTGCCTTTTCTATAGTAAATTATTCAAAAAATAATTTTCAACTGTCGCAAATTTTAATGGCGCCAGGGATTGCCTTTTCTATAGTAAATTATTCAAAAAATAATTTTCTACTGTCGCAAATTTTAATTACGCCAGGGATTGCCTTTTCTATAGTAAATTATTCAAAAAATAATTTTCAACTGTCGCAAATTTTAATGGCGCCAGGGATTGCCTTTTCTATAGTAAATTATTCAAAAAATAATTTTCTAATGTCGCAAATTTTAATTACGCCAGGGATTGCCTTTTCTATAGTAAATAATTCAAAAAATAATTTTTTACTGTCGCAAATTTTAAATATCCCAGGGATTGCCTTTTCTATAGTAAATTATTCAAAAAATAATTTTTTACTATCGCAAATTTTAAGTGCGCCAGGGATTGCCTTTTCTATAGTAAATTATTCAAAAAATAATTTTTTACTGTCGCAAATTTTAAATATCCCAGGGATTGCCTTTTTATAGTAAATTTCTCACAAAATAATTTTCAACTGTCGCAAATTTTAATGGCGCCAGGGATTGCCTTTTCTATAGTAAATTATTCAAAAAATAATTTTTTACTGTCGCAAATTTTAAATATCCCAGGGATTGCCTTTTCTATAGTAAATTTCTCACAAAATAATTTTCAACTGTCGCAAATTTTAATGGCGCCAGGGATTGCCTTTTCTATAGTAAATTATTCAAAAAATAATTTTCAACTGTCGCAAATTTTAATTACGCCAGGGATTGCCTTTTCTATAGTAAATTTCTCACAAAATAATTTTCTACTGTCGCAAATTTTAATTACGCCAGGGATTGCCTTTTCTATAGTAAATAATTCAAAAAATAATTTTTTACTGTCGCAAATTTTAAATATCCCAGGGATTGCCTTTTCTATAGTAAATTTCTCACAAAATAATTTTCTACTGTCGCAAATTTTAAATATCCCAGGGATTGCCTTTTCTATAGTAAATTTCTCACAAAATAATTTTCAACTGTCGCAAATTTTAATGGCGCCAGGGATTGCCTTTTCTATAGTAAATTATTCAAAAAATAATTTTTTACTATCGCAAATTTTAAGTGCGCCAGGGATTGCCTTTTCTATAGTAAATTATTCAAAAAATAATTTTTTACTATCGCAAGTTTTAATTACGCCAGGGATTGCCTTTTCTATAGTAAATTATTCAAAAAATAATTTTTTACTGTCGCAAATTTAAAATATCCCAGGGATTGCCTTTTCCACAGTAAATTATTCAAAAAATAATTTTCTACTGTCGCAAATTTTAATTACGCCAGGGATTGCCTTTTCTATAGTAAATTATTCAAAAAATAATTTTTTACTATCGCAAATTTTAAGTGCGCCAGGGATTGCCTTTTCTATAGTAAATTATTCAAAAAATAATTTTTTACTGTCGCAAATTTAAAATATCCCAGGGATTGCCTTTTCCACAGTAAATTATTCAAAAAATAATTTTCTACTGTCGCAAATTTTAATTACGCCAGGGATTGCCTTTTCTATAGTAAATTTCTCACAAAATAATTTTCTACTGTCGCAAATTTTAATTACGCCAGGGATTGCCTTTTCTATAGTAAATTTCTCACAAAATAATTTTTTACTGTCGCAAATTTTAATTACGCCAGGGATTGCCTTTTCTATAGTAAATTATTCAAAAAATAATTTTTTACTGTCGCAAATTTTAAATATCCCAGGGATTGCCTTTTCTATAGTAAATTATTCAAAAAATAATTTTCTACTGTCGCAAATTTTAATTACGCCAGGGATTGCCTTTTCTATAGTAAATTTCTCACAAAATAATTTTCTACTGTCGCAAATTTTAATTACGCCAGGGATTGCCTTTTCTATAGTAAATAATTCAAAAAATAATTTTTTACTGTCGCAAATTTTAAATATCCCAGGGATTGCCTTTTCTATAGTAAATTATTCAAAAAATAATTTTTTACTATCGCAAATTTTAAGTGCGCCAGGGATTGCCTTTTCTATAGTAAATAATTCAAAAAATAATTTTTTACTGTCGCAAATTTTAATTACGCCAGGGATTGCCTTTTCTATAGTAAATAATTCAAAAAATAATTTTTTACTGTCGCAAATTTTAATTACGCCAGGGATTGCCTTTTCTATAGTAAATTATTCAAAAAATAATTTTCAACTGTCGCAAATTTTAATGGCGCCAGGGATTGCCTTTTCTATAGTAAATTATTCAAAAAATAATTTTTTACTGTCGCAAATTTTAATTACGCCAGGGATTGCCTTTTCTATAGTAAATTATTCAAAAAATAATTTTTTACTATCGCAAATTTTAAGTGCGCCAGGGATTGCCTTTTCTATAGTAAATTATTCAAAAAATAATTTTTTACTATCGCAAATTTTAAGTGCGCCAGGGATTGCCTTTTCTATAGTAAATAATTCAAAAAATAATTTTTTACTGTCGCAAATTTTAAATATCCCAGGGATTGCCTTTTCTATAGTAAATTTCTCACAAAATAATTTTCAACTGTCGCAAATTTTAATTACGCCAGGGATTGCCTTTTCTATAGTAAATTTCTCACAAAATAATTTTCAACTGTCGCAAATTTTAATGGCGCCAGGGATTGCCTTTTCTATAGTAAATTATTCAAAAAATAATTTTCTACTGTCGCAAATTTTAAATATCCCAGGGATTGCCTTTTCTATAGTAAATTTCTCACAAAATAATTTTCAACTGTCGCAAATTTTAATGGCGCCAGGGATTGCCTTTTCTATAGTAAATTATTCAAAAAATAATTTTCTACTGTCGCAAATTTTAATTACGCCAGGGATTGCCTTTTCTATAGTAAATTATTCAAAAAATAATTTTTTACTGTCGCAAATTTAAAATATCCCAGGGATTGCCTTTTCCACAGTAAATTATTCAAAAAATAATTTTCAACTGTCGCAAATTTTAATGGCGCCAGGGATTGCCTTTTCTATAGTAAATTATTCAAAAAATAATTTTCTACTGTCGCAAATTTTAATTACGCCAGGGATTGCCTTTTCTATAGTAAATTATTCAAAAAATAATTTTTTACTATCGCAAGTTTTAAATATCCCAGGGATTGCCTTTTCTATAGTAAATTATTCAAAAAATAATTTTCTACTGTCGCAAATTTTAAATATCCCAGGGATTGCCTTTTCTATAGTAAATTTCTCACAAAATAATTTTCAACTGTCGCAAATTTTAATGGCGCCAGGGATTGCCTTTTCTATAGTAAATTATTCAAAAAATAATTTTTTACTGTCGCAAATTTTAAATATCCCAGGGATTGCCTTTTCTATAGTAAATTTCTCACAAAATAATTTTCAACTGTCGCAAATTTTAATGGCGCCAGGGATTGCCTTTTCTATAGTAAATTATTCAAAAAATAATTTTTTACTATCGCAAATTTTAAGTGCGCCAGGGATTGCCTTTTCTATAGTAAATAATTCAAAAAATAATTTTCAACTGTCGCAAATTTTAATGGCGCCAGGGATTGCCTTTTCTATAGTAAATTATTCAAAAAATAATTTTTTACTATCGCAAATTTTAAGTGCGCCAGGGATTGCCTTTTCCACAGTAAATTATTCAAAAAATAATTTTTTACTGTCGCAAATTTTAAATATCCCAGGGATTGCCTTTTCTATAGTAAATTTCTCACAAAATAATTTTCAACTGTCGCAAATTTTAATGGCGCCAGGGATTGCCTTTTCTATAGTAAATTATTCAAAAAATAATTTTCTACTGTCGCAAATTTTAATTACGCCAGGGATTGCCTTTTCTATAGTAAATTATTCAAAAAATAATTTTTTACTGTCGCAAATTTAAAATATCCCAGGGATTGCCTTTTCCACAGTAAATTATTCAAAAAATAATTTTCTACTGTCGCAAATTTTAATTACGCCAGGGATTGCCTTTTCTATAGTAAATTTCTCACAAAATAATTTTCTACTGTCGCAAATTTTAAATATCCCAGGGATTGCCTTTTCTATAGTAAATTTCTCACAAAATAATTTTCAACTGTCGCAAATTTTAATGGCGCCAGGGATTGCTTTTTCTATAGTAAATTATTCAAAAAATAATTTTTTACTATCGCAAATTTTAAGTGCGCCAGGGATTGCCTTTTCTATAGTAAATTATTCAAAAAATAATTTTTTACTGTCGCAAATTTTAAATATCCCAGGGATTGCCTTTTCCACAGTAAATTATTCAAAAAATAATTTTCTACTGTCGCAAATTTTAAATATCCCAGGGATTGCCTTTTCTATAGTAAATTTCTCACAAAATAATTTTCAACTGTCGCAAATTTTAATTACGCCAGGGATTGCCTTTTCTATAGTAAATTATTCAAAAAATAATTTTCTACTGTCGCAAATTTTAATGGCGCCAGGGATTGCCTTTTCTATAGTAAATTATTCAAAAAATAATTTTCTACTGTCGCAAATTTTAATTACGCCAGGGATTGCCTTTTCTATAGTAAATTATTCAAAAAATAATTTTCTACTGTCGCAAGTTTTAATTACGCCAGGGATTGCCTTTTCTATAGTAAATTATTCAAAAAATAATTTTTTACTGTCGCAAATTTAAAATATCCCAGGGATTGCCTTTTCCACAGTAAATTATTCAAAAAATAATTTTCTACTGTCGCAAATTTTAATTACGCCAGGGATTGCCTTTTCTATAGTAAATTATTCAAAAAATAATTTTCTACTGTCGCAAGTTTTAATTACGCCAGGGATTGCCTTTTCTATAGTAAATTTCTCACAAAATAATTTTCAACTGTCGCAAATTTTAAATATCCCAGGGATTGCCTTTTCTATAGTAAATTTCTCACAAAATAATTTTCAACTGTCGCAAATTTTAATGGCGCCAGGGATTGCCTTTTCTATAGTAAATTATTCAAAAAATAATTTTTTACTGTCGCAAATTTTAATTACGCCAGGGATTGCCTTTTCTATAGTAAATTATTCAAAAAATAATTTTCAACTGTCGCAAATTTTAATGGCGCCAGGGATTGCCTTTTCTATAGTAAATTATTCAAAAAATAATTTTTTACTGTCGCAAATTTTAATTACGCCAGGGATTGCCTTTTCTATAGTAAATTATTCAAAAAATAATTTTTTACTATCGCAAATTTTAAGTGCGCCAGGGATTGCCTTTTCTATAGTAAATTATTCAAAAAATAATTTTTTACTATCGCAAATTTTAAGTGCGCCAGGGATTGCCTTTTCTATAGTAAATAATTCAAAAAATAATTTTTTACTGTCGCAAATTTTAAATATCCCAGGGATTGCCTTTTCTATAGTAAATTTCTCACAAAATAATTTTCAACTGTCGCAAATTTTAATTACGCCAGGGATTGCCTTTTCTATAGTAAATTTCTCACAAAATAATTTTCAACTGTCGCAAATTTTAATGGCGCCAGGGATTGCCTTTTCTATAGTAAATTATTCAAAAAATAATTTTCTACTGTCGCAAATTTTAAATATCCCAGGGATTGCCTTTTCTATAGTAAATTTCTCACAAAATAATTTTCAACTGTCGCAAATTTTAATGGCGCCAGGGATTGCCTTTTCTATAGTAAATTATTCAAAAAATAATTTTCTACTGTCGCAAATTTTAATTACGCCAGGGATTGCCTTTTCTATAGTAAATTATTCAAAAAATAATTTTTTACTGTCGCAAATTTTAAATATCCCAGGGATTGCCTTTTCTATAGTAAATTTCTCACAAAATAATTTTCAACTGTCGCAAATTTTAATGGCGCCAGGGATTGCCTTTTCTATAGTAAATTATTCAAAAAATAATTTTTTACTATCGCAAATTTTAAGTGCGCCAGGGATTGCCTTTTCTATAGTAAATTATTCAAAAAATAATTTTTTACTATCGCAAGTTTTAATTACGCCAGGGATGGCCTTTTCTATAGTAAATTATTCAAAAAATAATTTTTTACTGTCGCAAATTTAAAATATCCCAGGGATTGCCTTTTCCACAGTAAATTATTCAAAAAATAATTTTCTACTGTCGCAAATTTTAATTACGCCAGGGATTGCCTTTTCTATAGTAAATTTCTCACAAAATAATTTTCTACTGTCGCAAATTTTAATTACGCCAGGGATTGCCTTTTCTATAGTAAATAATTCAAAAAATAATTTTTTACTGTCGCAAATTTTAAATATCCCAGGGATTGCCTTTTCTATAGTAAATTTCTCACAAAATAATTTTCAACTGTCGCAAATTTTAATGGCGCCAGGGATTGCCTTTTCTATAGTAAATAATTCAAAAAATAATTTTTTACTGTCGCAAATTTTAAATATCCCAGGGATTGCCTTTTCTATAGTAAATTTCTCACAAAATAATTTTCAACTGTCGCAAATTTTAATTACGCCAGGGATTGCCTTTTCTATAGTAAATTATTCAAAAAATAATTTTCTACTGTCGCAAATTTTAATTACGCCAGGGATTGCCTTTTCTATAGTAAATTATTCAAAAAATAATTTTTTACTGTCGCAAATTTTAAATATCCCAGGGATTGCCTTTTCTATAGTAAATTTCTCACAAAATAATTTTCAACTGTCGCAAATTTTAATGGCGCCAGGGATTGCCTTTTCTATAGTAAATTATTCAAAAAATAATTTTCTACTGTCGCAAATTTTAATTACGCCAGGGATTGCCTTTTCTATAGTAAATTATTCAAAAAATAATTTTCTACTGTCGCAAATTTTAATTACGCCAGGGATTGCCTTTTCTATAGTAAATTATTCAAAAAATAATTTTCTACTGTCGCAAATTTTAATTACGCCAGGGATTGCCTTTTCTATAGTAAATTATTCAAAAAATAATTTTTTACTGTCGCAAATTTTAAATATCCCAGGGATTGCCTTTTCTATAGTAAATTTCTCACAAAATAATTTTCAACTGTCGCAAATTTTAATGGCGCCAGGGATTGCCTTTTCTATAGTAAATTATTCAAAAAATAATTTTCTACTGTCGCAAATTTTAATTACGCCAGGGATTGCCTTTTCTATAGTAAATTATTCAAAAAATAATTTTCTACTGTCGCAAATTTTAATTACGCCAGGGATTGCCTTTTCTATAGTAAATTTCTCACAAAATAATTTTCAACTGTCGCAAATTTTAATGGCGCCAGGGATTGCCTTTTCTATAGTAAATTATTCAAAAAATAATTTTCAACTGTCGCAAATTTTAATGGCGCCAGGGATTGCCTTTTCTATAGTAAATTATTCAAAAAATAATTTTTTACTATCGCAAATTTTAATTACGCCAGGGATTGCCTTTTCTATAGTAAATTATTCAAAAAATAATTTTTTACTATCGCAAATTTTAAGTGCGCCAGGGATTGCCTTTTCTATAGTATATTATTCAAAAAATAATTTTTTACTATCGCAAATTTTAAGTGCGCCAGGGATTGCCTTTTCTATAGTAAATAATTCAAAAAATAATTTTTTACTGTCGCAAATTTTAAATATCCCAGGGATTGCCTTTTCTATAGTAAATTTCTCACAAAATAATTTTCAACTGTCGCAAATTTTAATTACGCCAGGGATTGCCTTTTCTATAGTAAATTTCTCACAAAAAAATTTTCAACTGTCGCAAATTTTAATGGCGCCAGGGATTGCCTTTTCTATAGTAAATTATTCAAAAAATAATTTTCTACTGTCGCAAATTTAAAATATCCCAGGGATTGCCTTTTCTATAGTAAATTTCTCACAAAATAATTTTCAACTGTCGCAAATTTTAATGGCGCCAGGGATTGCCTTTTCTATAGTAAATTATTCAAAAAATAATTTTCTACTGTCGCAAATTTTAATTACGCCAGGGATTGCCTTTTCTATAGTAAATTATTCAAAAAATAATTTTTTACTATCGCAAATTTTAAGTGCGCCAGGGATTGCCTTTTCTATAGTAAATAATTCAAAAAATAATTTTCAACTGTCGCAAATTTTAATGGCGCCAGGGATTGCCTTTTCTATAGTAAATTATTCAAAAAATAATTTTCAACTGTCGCAAATTTTAAATATCCCAGGGATTGCCTTTTCTATAGTAAATTATTCAAAAAATAATTTTCTACTGTCGCAAATTTTAATGGCGCCAGGGATTGCCTTTTCTATAGTAAATAATTCAAAAAATAATTTTTTACTATCGCAAATTTAAAATATCCCAGGGATTGCCTTTTCCACAGTAAATTATTCACAAAATAATTTTCAACTGTCGCAAATTTTAATTACGCCAGGGATTGCCTTTTCTATAGTAAATTATTCAAAAAATAATTTTCTACTGTCGCAAATTTTAATTACGCCAGGGATTGCCTTTTCTATAGTAAATTATTCAAAAAATAATTTTTTACTGTCGCAAATTTAAAATATCCAAGGGATTGCCTTTTCTATAGTAAATTTCTCACAAAATAATTTTCAACTGTCGCAAATTTTAATGGCGCCAGGGATTGCCTTTTCTATAGTAAATTATTCAAAAAATAATTTTTTACTATCGCAAATTTTAAGTGCGCCAGGGATTGCCTTTTCTATAGTAAATTATTCACAAAATAATTTTCAACTGTCGCAAATTTTAATTACGCCAGGGATTGCCTTTTCTATAGTAAATTATTCAAAAAATAATTTTCTACTGTCGCAAATTTTAATTACGCCAGGGATTGCCTTTTCTATAGTAAATTATTCAAAAAATAATTTTTTACTGTCGCAAATTTAAAATATCCCAGGGATTGCCTTTTCTATAGTAAATTTCTCACAAAATAATTTTCAACTGTCGCAAATTTTAATGGCGCCAGGGATTGCCTTTTCTATAGTAAATAATTCAAAAAATAATTTTTTACTGTCGCAAATTTTAAATATCCCAGGGATTGCCTTTTCTATAGTAAATTTCTCACAAAATAATTTTCAACTGTCGCAAATTTTAATGGCGCCAGGGATTGCCTTTTCTATAGTAAATAATTCAAAAAATAATTTTTTACTATCGCAAATTTAAAATATCCCAGGGATTGCCTTTTCCACAGTAAATTATTCAAAAAATAATTTTCTACTGTCGCAAATTTTAATTACGCCAGGGATTGCCTTTTCTATAGTAAATTTCTCACAAAATAATTTTCAACTGTCGCAAATTTTAATGGCGCCAGGGATTGCCTTTTCTATAGTAAATTATTCAAAAAATAATTTTTTACTATCGCAAATTTTAAGTGCGCCAGGGATTGCCTTTTCTATAGTAAATTATTCACAAAATAATTTTCAACTGTCGCAAATTTTAATTACGCCAGGGATTGCCTTTTCTATAGTAAATTATTCAAAAAATAATTTTCTACTGTCGCAAATTTTAATTACGCCAGGGATTGCCTTTTCTATAGTAAATTTCTCACAAAATAATTTTCAACTGTCGCAAATTTTAATGGCGCCAGGGATTGCCTTTTCTATAGTAAATTATTCAAAAAATAATTTTTTACTATCGCAAATTTTAATGGCGCCAGGGATTGCCTTTTCTATAGTAAATTATTCAAAAAATAATTTTCTACTGTCGCAAGTTTTAATTACGCCAGGGATTGCCTTTTCTATAGTAAATTATTCAAAAAATAATTTTCTACTGTCGCAAATTTTAATTACGCCAGGGATTGCCTTTTCTATAGTAAATTATTCAAAAAATAATTTTTTACTGTCGCAAATTTAAAATATCCCAGGGATTGCCTTTTCTATAGTAAATTTCTCACAAAATAATTTTCAACTGTCGCAAATTTTAATTACGCCAGGGATTGCCTTTTCTATAGTAAATTATTCAAAAAATAATTTTTTACTATCGCAAATTTTAAGTGCGCCAGGGATTGCCTTTTCTATAGTAAATTTCTCACAAAATAATTTTCAACTGTCGCAAATTTTAATTACGCCAGGGATTGCCTTTTCTATAGTAAATTATTCAAAAAATAATTTTTTACTATCGCAAATTTTAAGTGCGCCAGGGATTGCCTTTTCTATAGTAAATAATTCAAAAAATAATTTTCAACTGTCGCAAATTTTAATGGCGCCAGGGATTGCCTTTTCTATAGTAAATTATTCAAAAAATAATTTTCAACTGTCGCAAATTTTAAGTGCGCCAGGGATTGCCTTTTCTATAGTAAATTATTCAAAAAATAATTTTTTACTGTCGCAAATTTAAAATATCCCAGGGATTGCCTTTTCTATAGTAAATTTCTCACAAAATAATTTTCAACTGTCGCAAATTTTAATTACGCCAGGGATTGCCTTTTCTATAGTAAATTATTCAAAAAATAATTTTTTACTATCGCAAATTTTAAGTGCGCCAGGGATTGCCTTTTCTATAGTAAATTATTCACAAAATAATTTTCAACTGTCGCAAATTTTAATTACGCCAGGGATTGCCTTTTCTATAGTAAATTTCTCACAAAATAATTTTCAACTATCGCAAATTTTAAGTGCGCCAGGGATTGCCTTTTCTATAGTAAATTATTCAAAAAATAATTTTTTACTATCGCAAATTTTAAGTGCGCCAGGGATTGCCTTTTCTATAGTAAATTATTCAAAAAATAATTTTCAACTGTCGCAAATTTTAATTACGCCAGGGATTGCCTTTTCTATAGTAAATTTCTCACAAAATAATTTTCAACTGTCGCAAATTTTAATTACGCCAGGGATTGCCTTTTCTATAGTAAATTATTCAAAAAATAATTTTTTACTATCGCAAATTTTAAGTGCGCCAGGGATTGCCTTTTCTATAGTAAATAATTCAAAAAATAATTTTCAACTGTCGCAAATTTTAATGGCGCCAGGGATTGCCTTTTCTATAGTAAATTATTCAAAAAATAATTTTCAACTGTCGCAAATTTTAAGTGCGCCAGGGATTGCCTTTTCTATAGTAA
The DNA here is from genome assembly GCA_963930735.1 of Dioctria linearis. NCBI lineage: Eukaryota > Metazoa > Arthropoda > Insecta > Diptera > Asilidae > Dioctria > Dioctria linearis. The sequence goes on from CAWVNZ010002156.1 coordinate 52,134, forward strand.
ATTATTCAAAAAATAATTTTCAACTGTCGCAAATTTTAAGTGCGCCAGGGATTGCCTTTTCTATAGTAAATTATTCAAAAAATAATTTTCAACTGTCGCAAATTTTAATTACGCCAGGGATTGCCTTTTCTATAGTAAATTTCTCACAAAATAATTTTCAACTGTCGCAAATTTTAATTACGCCAGGGATTGCCTTTTCTATAGTAAATTTCTCACAAAATAATTTTCAACTGTCGCAAATTTTAAGTGCGCCAGGGATTGCCTTTTCTATAGTAAATTATTCAAAAAATAATTTTCAACTGTCGCAAATTTTAATTACGCCAGGGATTGCCTTTTCTATAGTAAATTATTCAAAAAATAATTTTCAACTGTCGCAAATTTTAATTACGCCAGGGATTGCCTTTTCTATAGTAAATTTCTCACAAAATAATTTTCAACTGTCGCAAATTTTAATTACGCCAGGGATTGCCTTTTCTATAGTAAATTATTCAAAAAATAATTTTCAACTGTCGCAAATTTAAAATATCCCAGGGATTGCCTTTTCTATAGTAAATTATTCAAAAAATAATTTTTTACTGTCGCAAATTTTAAATATCCCAGGGATTGCCTTTTCTATAGTAAATTTCTCACAAAATAATTTTCAACTGTCGCAAATTTTAATTACGCCAGGGATTGCCTTTTCTATAGTAAATTATTCAAAAAATAATTTTTTACTGTCGCAAATTTTAAATATCCCAGGGATTGCCTTTTCTATAGTAAATTTCTCACAAAATAATTTTCAACTGTCGCAAATTTTAAGTGCGCCAGGGATTGCCTTTTCTATAGTAAATTATTCAAAAAATAATTTTTTACTGTCGCAAATTTTAATTACGCCAGGGATTGCCTTTTCTATAGTAAATAATTCAAAAAATAATTTTTTACTATCGCAAATTTTAAGTGCGCCAGGGATTGCCTTTTCTATAGTAAATTTCTCACAAAATAATTTTCAACTGTCGCAAATTTTAATTACGCCAGGGATTGCCTTTTCTATAGTAAATTATTCAAAAAATAATTTTTTACTATCGCAAATTTTAAATATCCCAGGGATTGCCTTTTCTATAGTAAATTTCTCACAAAATAATTTTCAACTGTCGCAAATTTTAATGGCGCCAGGGATTGCCTTTTCTATAGTAAATTTCTCACAAAATAATTTTCAACTGTCGCAAATTTTAATTACGCCAGGGATTGCCTTTTCTATAGTAAATTATTCAAAAAATAATTTTTTACTATCGCAAATTTTAATTACGCCAGGGATTGCCTTTTCTATAGTAAATAATTCAAAAAATAATTTTTTACTGTCGCAAATTTTAAATATCCCAGGGATTGCCTTTTCTATAGTAAATTTCTCACAAAATAATTTTCAACTGTCGCAAATTTTAATTACGCCAGGGATTGCCTTTTCTATAGTAAATTATTCAAAAAATAATTTTCAACTGTCGCAAATTTAAAATATCCCAGGGATTGCCTTTTCTATAGTAAATTTCTCACAAAATAATTTTTTACTATCGCAAATTTTAATTAAGCCAGGGATTGCCTTTTCTATAGTAAATTATTCAAAAAATAATTTTTTACTGTCGCAAATTTTAAATATCCCAGGGATTGCCTTTTCTATAGTAAATTTCTCACAAAATAATTTTCAACTGTCGCAAATTTTAATGGCGCCAGGGATTGCCTTTTCTATAGTAAATTATTCAAAAAATAATTTTTTACTATCGCAAATTTTAAGTGCGCCAGGGATTGCCTTTTCTATAGTAAATTATTCAAAAAATAATTTTTTACTGTCGCAAATTTAAAATATCCCAGGGATTGCCTTTTCTATAGTAAATTTCTCACAAAATAATTTTCAACTGTCGCAAATTTTAATTACGCCAGGGATTGCCTTTTCTATAGTAAATTATTCAAAAAATAATTTTCAACTGTCGCAAATTTTAATTACGCCAGGGATTGCCTTTTCTATAGTAAATAATTCAAAAAATAATTTTTTACTGTCGCAAATTTTAAATATCCCAGGGATTGCCTTTTCTATAGTAAATTTCTCACAAAATAATTTTCAACTGTCGCAAATTTTAATTACGCCAGGGATTGCCTTTTCTATAGTAAATTATTCAAAAAATAATTTTCAACTGTCGCAAATTTAAAATATCCCAGGGATTGCCTTTTCTATAGTAAATTTCTCACAAAATAATTTTTTACTATCGCAAATTTTAATTACGCCAGGGATTGCCTTTTCTATAGTAAATTATTCAAAAAATAATTTTTTACTGTCGCAAATTTTAAATATCCCAGGGATTGCCTTTTCTATAGTAAATTTCTCACAAAATAATTTTCAACTGTCGCAAATTTTAATGGCGCCAGGGATTGCCTTTTCTATAGTAAATTATTCAAAAAATAATTTTTTACTATCGCAAATTTTAAGTGCGCCAGGGATTGCCTTTTCTATAGTAAATTTCTCACAAAATAATTTTCAACTGTCGCAAATTTAAAATATCCCAGGGATTGCCTTTTCTATAGTAAATTATTCAAAAAATAATTTTTTACTATCGCAAATTTTAAGTGCGCCAGGGATTGCCTTTTCTATAGTAAATTATTCACAAAATAATTTTCAACTGTCGCAAATTTTAATTACGCCAGGGATTGCCTTTTCTATAGTAAATTATTCAAAAAATAATTTTTTACTATCGCAAATTTTAAGTGCGCCAGGGATTGCCTTTTCTATAGTAAATTTCTCACAAAATAATTTTCAACTGTCGCAAATTTTAAATATCCCAGGGATTGCCTTTTCTATAGTAAATTATTCAAAAAATAATTTTCAACTGTCGCAAATTTTAAGTGCGCCAGGGATTGCCTTTTCTATAGTAAATTATTCACAAAATAATTTTTTACTGTCGCAAATTTTAAATATCCCAGGGATTGCCTTTTCTATAGTAAATTTCTCACAAAATAATTTTCAACTGTCGCAAATTTTAATTACGCCAGGGATTGCCTTTTCTATAGTAAATTTCTCACAAAATAATTTTTTACTATCGCAAATTTTAAGTGCGCCAGGGATTGCCTTTTCTATAGTAAATTATTCAAAAAATAATTTTTTACTGTCGCAAATTTTAAATATCCCAGGGATTGCCTTTTCTATAGTAAATTTCTCACAAAATAATTTTCAACTGTCGCAAATTTTAATTACGCCAGGGATTGCCTTTTCTATAGTAAATTATTCAAAAAATAATTTTTTACTATCGCAAATTTAAAATATCCCAGGGATTGCCTTTTCTATAGTAAATTATTCAAAAAATAATTTTTTACTATCGCAAATTTTAAGTGCGCCAGGGATTGCCTTTTCTATAGTAAATTATTCAAAAATAATTTTTTACTGTCGCAAATTTTAAATATCCCAGGGATTGCCTTTTCTATAGTAAATTATTCAAAAAATAATTTTTTACTGTCGCAAATTTAAAATATCCCAGGGATTGCCTTTTCTATAGTAAATTTCTCACAAAATAATTTCCAACTGTCGCAAATTTTAATTACGCCAGGGATTGCCTTTTCTATAGTAAATAATTCAAAAAATAATTTTTTACTGTCGCAAATTTTAATGGCGCCAGGGATTGCCTTTTCTATAGTAAATTATTCAAAAAATAATTTTGTACTGTCGCAAATTTTAATGGCGCCAGGGATTGCCTTTTCTATAGTAAATTATTCAAAAAATAATTTTTTACTGTCGCAAATTTTAAATATCCCAGGGATTGCCTTTTCTATAGTAAATTATTCAAAAAATAATTTTTTACTGTCGCAAATTTTAATGGCGCCAGGGATTGCCTTTTCTATAGTAAATTATTCAAAAAATAATTTTTTACTATCGCAAATTTTAATTACGCCAGGGATTGCCTTTTCTATAGTAAATTTCTCACAAAATAATTTTCTACTGTCGCAAATTTTAATTACGCCAGGGATTGCCTTTTCTATAGTAAATTATTCAAAAAATAATTTTCAACTGTCGCAAATTTTAATGGCGCCAGGGATTGCCTTTTCTATAGTAAATTTCTCACAAAATAATTTTCAACTGTCGCAAATTTTAATTACGCCAGGGATTGCCTTTTCTATAGTAAATTATTCAAAAAATAATTTTCAACTGTCGCAAATTTAAAATATCCCAGGGATTGCCTTTTCCACAGTAAATTATTCAAAAAATAATTTTTTACTGTCGCAAATTTTAATGGCGCCAGGGATTGCCTTTTCTATAGTAAATTATTCAAAAAATAATTTTTTACTATCGCAAATTTTAATTACGCCAGGGATTGCCTTTTCTATAGTAAATTTCTCACAAAATAATTTTCTACTGTCGCAAATTTTAATTACGCCAGGGATTGCCTTTTCTATAGTAAATTATTCAAAAAATAATTTTTTACTATCGCAAATTTTAAGTGCGCCAGGGATTGCCTTTTCTATAGTAAATTATTCAAAAATAATTTTTTACTGTCGCAAATTTAAAATATCCCAGGGATTGCCTTTTCTATAGTAAATTATTCAAAAAATAATTTTTTACTATCGCAAATTTTAAGTGCGCCAGGGATTGCCTTTTCTATAGTAAATTATTCAAAAAATAATTTTTTACTGTCGCAAATTTTAAATATCCCAGGGATTGCCTTTTCTATAGTAAATTTCTCACAAAATAATTTTCAACTGTCGCAAATTTTAATTACGCCAGGGATTGCCTTTTCTATAGTAAATTATTCAAAAAATAATTTTTTACTATCGCAAATTTTAAGTGCGCCAGGGATTGCCTTTTCTATAGTAAATTATTCAAAAAATAATTTTTTACTATCGCAAATTTTAAATATCCCAGGGATTGCCTTTTCTATAGTAAATTTCTCACAAAATAATTTTCAACTGTCGCAAATTTTAATTACGCCAGGGATTGCCTTTTCTATAGTAAATTATTCAAAAAATAATTTTCTACTGTCGCAAATTTTAATTACGCCAGGGATTGCCTTTTCTATAGTAAATTATTCAAAAAATAATTTTTTACTGTCGCAAATTTAAAATATCCCAGGGATTGCCTTTTCTATAGTAAATTTCTCACAAAATAATTTTCAACTGTCGCAAATTTTAATTACGCCAGGGATTGCCTTTTCTATAGTAAATTATTCAAAAAATAATTTTTTACTATCGCAAATTTAAAATATCCCAGGGATTGCCTTTTCTATAGTAAATTATTCAAAAAATAATTTTTTACTATCGCAAATTTTAAGTGCGCCAGGGATTGCCTTTTCTATAGTAAATTATTCAAAAATAATTTTTTACTGTCGCAAATTTTAAATATCCCAGGGATTGCCTTTTCTATAGTAAATTATTCAAAAAATAATTTTTTACTGTCGCAAATTTAAAATATCCCAGGGATTGCCTTTTCTATAGTAAATTTCTCACAAAATAATTTTCAACTGTCGCAAATTTTAATTACGCCAGGGATTGCCTTTTCTATAGTAAATTATTCAAAAAATAATTTTTTACTATCGCAAGTTTTAAATATCCCAGGGATTGCCTTTTCTATAGTAAATTATTCAAAAAATAATTTTTTACTGTCGCAAATTTAAAATATCCCAGGGATTGCCTTTTCCACAGTAAATTATTCAAAAAATAATTTTTTACTATCGCAAATTTTAAGTGCGCCAGGGATTGCCTTTTCTATAGTAAATTTCTCACAAAATAATTTTCAACTATCGCAAATTTTAAATATCCCAGGGATTGCCTTTTCTATAGTAAATTTCTCACAAAATAATTTTCAACTGTCGCAAATTTTAATGGCGCCAGGGATTGCCTTTTCTATAGTAAATTATTCAAAAAATAATTTTTTACTGTCGCAAATTTTAAATATCCCAGGGATTGCCTTTTCTATAGTAAATTTCTCACAAAATAATTTTTTACTGTCGCAAATTTTAATTACGCCAGGGATTGCCTTTTCTATAGTAAATTATTCAAAAAATAATTTTTTACTGTCGCAAATTTAAAATATCCCAGGGATTGCCTTTTCTATAGTAAATTTCTCACAAAATAATTTTCAACTGTCGCAAATTTTAATTACGCCAGGGATTGCCTTTTCTATAGTAAATTATTCAAAAAATAATTTTTTACTGTCGCAAATTTAAAATATCCCAGGGATTGCCTTTTCCACAGTAAATTATTCAAAAAATAATTTTTTACTATCGCAAATTTTAAGTGCGCCAGGGATTGCCTTTTCTATAGTAAATTATTCAAAAAATAATTTTCTACTGTCGCAAATTTTAATTACGCCAGGGATTGCCTTTTCTATAGTAAATTATTCAAAAAATAATTTTTTACTATCGCAAATTTAAAATATCCCAGGGATTGCCTTTTCTATAGTAAATTTCTCACAAAATAATTTTTTACTATCGCAAATTTTAAGTGCGCCAGGGATTGCCTTTTCTATAGTAAATTATTCAAAAATAATTTTTTACTGTCGCAAATTTTAAATATCCCAGGGATTGCCTTTTCTATAGTAAATTATTCAAAAAATAATTTTTTACTGTCGCAAATTTAAAATATCCCAGGGATTGCCTTTTCTATAGTAAATTTCTCACAAAATAATTTTCAACTGTCGCAAATTTTAATTACGCCAGGGATTGCCTTTTCTATAGTAAATTATTCAAAAAATAATTTTCTACTGTCGCAAATTTTAATTACGCCAGGGATTGCCTTTTCTATAGTAAATTATTCAAAAAATAATTTTTTACTGTCGCAAATTTAAAATATCCCAGGGATTGCCTTTTCTATAGTAAATTTCTCACAAAATAATTTTCAACTGTCGCAAATTTTAATTACGCCAGGGATTGCCTTTTCTATAGTAAATTATTCAAAAAATAATTTTTTACTATCGCAAATTTAAAATATCCCAGGGATTGCCTTTTCTATAGTAAATTATTCAAAAAATAATTTTTTACTATCGCAAATTTTAAGTGCGCCAGGGATTGCCTTTTCTATAGTAAATTATTCAAAAATAATTTTTTACTGTCGCAAATTTTAAATATCCCAGGGATTGCCTTTTCTATAGTAAATTATTCAAAAAATAATTTTTTACTGTCGCAAATTTAAAATATCCCAGGGATTGCCTTTTCTATAGTAAATTTCTCACAAAATAATTTTCAACTGTCGCAAATTTTAATTACGCCAGGGATTGCCTTTTCTATAGTAAATTATTCAAAAAATAATTTTTTACTATCGCAAATTTTAAATATCCCAGGGATTGCCTTTTCTATAGTAAATTATTCAAAAAATAATTTTTTACTGTCGCAAATTTAAAATATCCCAGGGATTGCCTTTTCCACAGTAAATTATTCAAAAAATAATTTTTTACTATCGCAAATTTTAAGTGCGCCAGGGATTGCCTTTTCTATAGTAAATTTCTCACAAAATAATTTTCAACTATCGCAAATTTTAAATATCCCAGGGATTGCCTTTTCTATAGTAAATTATTCAAAAAATAATTTTTTACTGTCGCAAATTTTAAATATCCCAGGGATTGCCTTTTCTATAGTAAATTTCTCACAAAATAATTTTCAACTGTCGCAAATTTTAATTACGCCAGGGATTGCCTTTTCTATAGTAAATTATTCAAAAATAATTTTTTACTGTCGCAAATTTTAAATATCCCAGGGATTGCCTTTTCTATAGTAAATTATTCAAAAAATAATTTTTTACTGTCGCAAATTTAAAATATCCCAGGGATTGCCTTTTCTATAGTAAATTTCTCACAAAATAATTTTCTACTGTCGCAAATTTTAATTACGCCAGGGATTGCCTTTTCTATAGTAAATTATTCAAAAAATAATTTTTTACTGTCGCAAATTTTAAATATCCCAGGGATTGCCTTTTCTATAGTAAATTTCTCACAAAATAATTTTCAACTATCGCAAATTTAAAATATCCCAGGGATTGCCTTTTCTATAGTAAATTATTCAAAAAATAATTTTTTACTGTCGCAAATTTAAAATATCCCAGGGATTGCCTTTTCTATAGTAAATTATTCAAAAAATAATTTTTTACTGTCGCAAATTTTAAATATCCCAGGGATTGCCTTTTCTATAGTAAATTTCTCACAAAATAATTTTCAACTGTCGCAAATTTTAATTACGCCAGGGATTGCCTTTTCTATAGTAAATTATTCAAAAAATAATTTTTTACTATCGCAAATTTTAAGTGCGCCAGGGATTGCCTTTTCTATAGTAAATTATTCAAAAAATAATTTTTTGCTATCGCAAATTTTAAGTGCGCCAGGGATTGCCTTTTCTATAGTAAATTTCTCACAAAATAATTTTCAACTGTCGCAAATTTTAATTACGCCAGGGATTGCCTTTTCTATAGTAAATTATTCAAAAAATAATTTTCAACTGTCGCAAATTTTAATTACGCCAGGGATTGCCTTTTCTATAGTAAATTTCTCACAAAATAATTTTCAACTGTCGCAAATTTTAATGGCGCCAGGGATTGCCTTTTCTATAGTAAATTATTCAAAAAATAATTTTTTACTATCGCAAATTTTAAGTGCGCCAGGGATTGCCTTTTCTATAGTAAATTATTCACAAAATAATTTTCAACTGTCGCAAATTTTAATTACGCCAGGGATTGCCTTTTCTATAGTAAATTATTCAAAAAATAATTTTTTACTATCGCAAATTTTAAGTGCGCCAGGGATTGCCTTTTCTATAGTAAATTATTCAAAAAATAATTTTTTACTATCGCAAATTTTAAGTGCGCCAGGGATTGCCTTTTCTATAGTAAATTTCTCACAAAATAATTTTCAACTGTCGCAAATTTTAATTACGCCAGGGATTGCCTTTTCTATAGTAAATTATTCAAAAAATAATTTTTTACTATCGCAAATTTTAAGTGCGCCAGGGATTGCCTTTTCTATAGTAAATTTCTCACAAAATAATTTTCAACTGTCGCAAATTTTAATTACGCCAGGGATTGCCTTTTCTATAGTAAATAATTCAAAAAATAATTTTTTACTGTCGCAAATTTTAAATATCCCAGGGATTGCCTTTTCTATAGTAAATTTCTCACAAAATAATTTTCAACTGTCGCAAATTTTAATTACGCCAGGGATTGCCTTTTCTATAGTAAATAATTCGAAAAATAATTTTCAACTGTCGCAAATTTTAAATATCCCAGGGATTGCCTTTTCTATAGTAAATTATTCAAAAAATAATTTTCAACTGTCGCAAATTTTAATTACGCCAGGGATTGCCTTTTCTATAGTAAATTATTCAAAAAATAATTTTTTACTATCGCAAATTTTAAGTGCGCCAGGGATTGCCTTTTCTATAGTAAATTATTCAAAAAATAATTTTCTACTGTCGCAAATTTTAAGTGCGCCAGGGATTGCCTTTTCTATAGTAAATTTCTCAAAAAATAATTTTTTACTATCGCAAATTTTAAGTGCGCCAGGGATTGCCTTTTCTATAGTAAATTATTCAAAAAATAATTTTCAACTGTCGCAAATTTTAATGGCGCCAGGGATTGCCTTTTCTATAGTAAATTATTCAAAAAATAATTTTTTACTATCGCAAATTTTAAATATCCCAGGGATTGCCTTTTCTATAGTAAATTATTCAAAAAATAATTTTTTACTATCGCAAATTTTAAGTGCGCCAGGGATTGCCTTTTCTATAGTAAATTATTCAAAAAATAATTTTCTACTGTCGCAAATTTTAATTACGCCAGGGATTGCCTTTTCTATAGTAAATTTCTCAAAAAATAATTTTTTACTATCGCAAATTTTAAGTGCGCCAGGGATTGCCTTTTCTATAGTAAATTATTCAAAAAATAATTTTTTACTATCGCAAATTTTAAATATCCCAGGGATTGCCTTTTCTATAGTAAATTATTCAAAAAATAATTTTTTACTATCGCAAATTTTAAGTGCGCCAGGGATTGCCTTTTCTATAGTAAATTATTCAAAAAATAATTTTCTACTGTCGCAAGTTTTAATTACGCCAGGGATTGCCTTTTCTATAGTAAATTTCTCACAAAATAATTTTCAACTGTCGCAAATTTTAAATATCCCAGGGATTGCCTTTTCTATAGTAAATTTCTCACAAAATAATTTTCAACTGTCGCAAATTTTAATGGCGCCAGGGATTGCCTTTTCTATAGTAAATTATTCAAAAAATAATTTTTTACTATCGCAAATTTTAAGTGCGCCAGGGATTGCCTTTTCTATAGTAAATTATTCAAAAAATAATTTTCTACTGTCGCAAATTTTAAGTGCGCCAGGGATTGCCTTTTCTATAGTAAATTTCTCAAAAAATAATTTTTTACTATCGCAAATTTTAAGTGCGCCAGGGATTGCCTTTTCTATAGTAAATTATTCAAAAAATAATTTTCAACTGTCGCAAATTTTAATGGCGCCAGGGATTGCCTTTTCTATAGTAAATTATTCAAAAAATAATTTTTTACTATCGCAAATTTTAAATATCCCAGGGATTGCCTTTTCTATAGTAAATTATTCAAAAAATAATTTTTTACTATCGCAAATTTTAAGTGCGCCAGGGATTGCCTTTTCTATAGTAAATATTCAAAAAATAATTTTCTACTGTCGCAAATTTTAATTACGCCAGGGATAGCCTTTTCTATAGTAAATTATTCAAAAAATAATTTTTTACTATCGCAAATTTTAAATATCCCAGGGATTGCCTTTTCTATAGTAAATTTCTCACAAAATAATTTTCAACTATCGCAAATTTAAAATATCCCAGGGATTGCCTTTTCTATAGTAAATTATTCAAAAATAATTTTTTACTATCGCAAATTTTAAGTGCGCCAGGGATTGCCTTTTCTATAGTAAATTATTCACAAAATAATTTTCAACTGTCGCAAATTTTAATTACGCCAGGGATTGCCTTTTCTATAGTAAATTATTCAAAAAATAATTTTTTACTGTCGCAAATTTTAATTACGCCAGGGATTGCCTTTTCTATAGTAAATTATTCAAAAAATAATTTTCAACTGTCGCAAATTTTAATTACGCCAGGGATTGCCTTTTCTATAGTAAATTATTCAAAAAATAATTTTTTACTATCGCAAATTTTAATTACGCCAGGGATTGCCTTTTCTATAGTAAATTATTCAAAAAATAATTTTTTACTGTCGCAAATTTAAAATATCCCAGGGATTGCCTTTTCCACAGTAAATTATTCAAAAAATAATTTTCTACTGTCGCAAATTTTAATTACGCCAGGGATTGCCTTTTCTATAGTAAATTTCTCACAAAATAATTTTCTACTGTCGCAAATTTTAATTACGCCAGGGATTGCCTTTTCTATAGTAAATTATTCAAAAAATAATTTTTTACTATCGCAAATTTTAAGTGCGCCAGGGATTGCCTTTTCTATAGTAAATTATTCAAAAAATAATTTTTTACTATCGCAAATTTTAAGTGCGCCAGGGATTGCCTTTTCTATAGTAAATTATTCAAAAAATAAGTTTTTACTGTCGCAAATTTAAAATATCCCAGGGATTGCCTTTTCCACAGTAAATTATTCAAAAAATAATTTTCTACTGTCGCAAATTTTAATAACGCCAGGGATTGCCTTTTCTATAGTAAATTTCTCACAAAATAATTTTCTACTGTCGCAAATTTTAAATATCCCAGGGATTGCCTTTTCTATAGTAAATTATTCAAAAAATAATTTTCTACTGTCGCAAATTTTAATTACGCCAGGGATTGCCTTTTCTATAGTAAATTATTCAAAAAATAATTTTCTACTGTCGCAAATTTTAAATATCCCAGGGATTGCCTTTTCTATAGTAAATTTCTCACAAAATAATTTTCAACTGTCGCAAATTTTAATTACGCCAGGGATTGCCTTTTCTATAGTAAATTTCTCACAAAATAATTTTCAACTGTCGCAAATTTTAATTACGCCAGGGATTGCCTTTTCTATAGTAAATTTCTCACAAAATAATTTTCAACTGTCGCAAATTTTAAATATCCCAGGGATTGCCTTTTCCACAGTAAATTATTCAAAAAATAATTTTCAACTGTCGCAAATTTTAAATATCCCAGGGATTGCCTTTTCTATAGTAAATTTCTCACAAAATAATTTTCAACTGTCGCAAATTTTAATGGCGCCAGGGATTGCCTTTTCTATAGTAAATTATTCAAAAAATAATTTTCAACTGTCGCAAATTTTAAATATCCCAGGGATTGCCTTTTCCACAGTAAATTATTCAAAAAATAATTTTCAACTGTCGCAAATTTTAAATATCCCAGGGATTGCCTTTTCTATAGTAAATTATTCAAAAAATAATTTTTTACTGTCGCAAATTTTAAATATCCCAGGGATTGCCTTTTCTATAGTAAATTATTCAAAAAATAATTTTTTACTGTCGCAAATTTAAAATATCCCAGGGATTGCCTTTTCTATAGTAAATTATTCAAAAAATAATTTTCTACTGTCGCAAATTTTAAA